>RPFO01000002.1:2383893-2646208 GCA_009746045.1 Mesostigma viride
TCCCGTTGTTGTTGTTTGAGAGAGATGGCTTTACGCACTCTCAACGTCGCTCCAGCTCTACGTCGGGTTGCCTCCACACATCTCGGTAATCTGGTTAACATGCATGCATATTCTGCATGGGCCGCTGGACTATCTTCGTCACTTCTACAAGTAAGGTTCTCACACCTCACCATACTAGTAGTTTGGTTTTTTTGTTTCTGTTTTTGCAAGGGGTTTCTATCCCCACATCATTTTCTTTTTTTTAACTTTACTTTTCTTCTTGTCATTCTTATGTATGCCTATTCAACCATTTTTATTACTGATATATTTCTTGTTCAAGGGGACAGGACACGCCTAAAGGGCACTTTTCTGAAACCATACCTATGCATGTGCTAAAAATCCAATTATGATTATTATGAATTGGTTAATATGATATTTTAAAAAAATTCCAACCACTGGGGGGTACTAGTGGGATGGATGACGGACGGACGGATGGATGGATGGAATGGATGGTATGGATGTGATGGATGGATGGATGGATGGATGGATGGATGGATGGATGGATGGATGGATGGAGGATGATGGATGGATGGATGGTATTGGATAGGATGGATGATGATGGATGGATGGATGGATGGATGGATGATGGATGGATGGATGGATGGATGGATGGAGGATGGATGGATGGATGATGATGGATGGATGTTGATAGATGAGTTGTATGGAGTGAATGCCAGAATTCCGCCATGGTTCTTGCAGGAAGTTGCCTTTATTAATACAGGGAACACAGACGTACAGTCACGTCACTTCCAAGACTGCACGCAGCACAGACGACAGCGGTCGCAGTGCCAAAAAGACTGGCACGCAAGAACTAGCGTCCCGTGGCGACCAACGTCACACATATAGGTTGTTAGGGACGGTCCAAGTATTCAGCTGCACTGTCACAGCTGAACTGTCAATCAATTTGATTAACACAACTGCTGGCACGCCTTTGGCGCGGAGATCTATCAATTGTCCATACGGCTAGTCCTGTGGACCTATCCGTACACTACTCAGCATCAATTGTCTCATAGGTCCTGGCGCGCTACAGCGCGCCTACCTATCAATTGACCATCAAGTCCTGTACAAGTCCTGTCAACGTCCTGCGGACTATCAAAGTGACACTTGTACATCCTGTGTCCGTACGCGCCCACAGTGGCGCGCCGGGTACTGTCGGCACAGCCTAGGAAACTCTCATAAACTTTTACGTTCCTTACCAAATGAGGCGTTCAAGTGCCGTTGGAAAGAGCGTAACAATCTCTATCCATCTAACGTAAATCCTTACGTTAACTCCAATCCCTTCTTTTCTTTAGGGATCACATCCCCTGCCAGGGACCCTTGAAGTTGCTTGAAATGTCCTTCACTCCAGCTTGAAGCTTGAACAGATGTCTTTAATGGCCATTGCCATTTCCCAGCCTTTCTTTTAAGGAACTGGAAAAGAAACAGATCTGCCACAGGGAAAAACCATTCCATGAGAAATGGATAAAACCTATGGAAGTGGCATTACAAGAGTACCACCAGATATTAGGAACACACAAATTAAATACATACAGGTTAATTCTATGAGGTCTTCTCCAGGAATTTATCCCATCACCTCGGTAGGCCTCCAGTACAATGACCTTCTGGCGGTAGTTACATTAATCCAGATATCAATCCCATAAAACCCAGTACATATTCAATATAAGTACAATAAATCCATGACAATTAAAACACTTGACAAAGTAAGGCGTATTACAATAGTTTGCCTGTTCATCTTCTCAACAGGGTCTATTGGCGCCCGTCTTACGGCGCCCGCTTACTTGCCAGATGGTAAACTGCCACAGCAAACAAATGACAAAATGAAACACATAGGCAACAATTAAATCCTGCCCTGGGGAACTAGGGAAGCTGAACAGGCAAACACCTGAACAGGCCAGCTTGTAAAACATAATACCAGGGAATCGAACCCCGCCCTATAAACCCCAGAATAAAGGTTCCCAGACCATTGTGAGAGGTATGTACAAATATACATTTCTTTTAAAATAGAATACATGGTCTGTAATGGACCTGTAACCTTGTGTAGTCAACAGCATGAACCCCAGCCCAAAACCTGGCTGTATCCTGATTAAAATCAGAGTGAGGTTACCATGGTCCATGAGCCTTAGTAAAGACTAAAATACAGTATAAGTTGTAAGAGAGTGAATGCCACGAATTCCCCTGGTTCTTGCAGGAAGTGCCTTTATTAATAACAGAAAAACCAGACGTAAGTCACGTCACTTCCAAGACTGACGCAGCACAGGACGACAGGGTCGCAGTCAAGAAACGTGCACGCAAGAACTGGCGTCCCGGTGCGACCAAGTCCACATATAGGTTGTTAGGGACGCGTCCAAGTATTCAGCTGCACTGTCACAGCTGAACTGTCAATCAATTGATTACACGAGCTCTGGCACGCCTTTGGCGCGGAGATCTATCATTGTCCATACGGCTAGTCTGTGGACCTATCCGTACACTACTCAGCATCAATTGTCTCATAGGTCCCTGGCGCGCTACAGCGCGCCTACCTATCAATTGACCATCAAGTCCTGTACAAGTCCTGTCAACGTCCTGCGGACTATCAAAAGTGACACTTGTACATCCTGTGTCTGTTACGCGCCCAACGTGGCGCGGCCGGGTTACTGTCGCACAGGCCTATAAAACGTCATAACTTTTACGTTCCTTAACCAATGAGGCGTTCAAGGCTGCCGTTGGAAAAGCGTAACATCTCTATCCATCTAACGTAATCCTTTACGTTAACTCCAATCCCTTCTTTTCTTTAGGATCCATCCCCTGCCAGGGACCCTTGAAGTTTTTTTTAAAAAAAGGCTTTTCTTCTTTTTTTTTTGGCGGGGAGAAAAAAAAAAAAATGGGTCTTTTTTTTTTTCCCCTTCCTCCAGCTTGCTACTATAGGAACTGGGCGCTGTACAGGTAGTGAATACTGTACCGGAGTGTTATTACTGAGCAGGCCTCCTAGGCTGCTCAGGACTAGCAAGCACAGTGCGCAAGTATATAAAACAATAGGCCAGTGCCAAATGGGCATCTCTTGCGAGCCCGCCTCACGTGTTGTGCCTTGACTTGGCAAGCTCGTGTACAAGCCTCAAGTGTGTGAGCGCTGTAAACATTATCCGATTTAAACAAAGCTCCGTTTCCAACCATATCACACATTGCTGCATTGCAACCATATCCTTCACATTGCATGTGCTAAGAAGCTTAACTCAAATTACAACCAGTCTCAGCGGAACGGCCAGGAGGGTCGTTGCCGGTTGCGGTGTGCAGCGTTTACGACGAGAGGAGCTCGTCTGGTGATCGTCCGCCTGTAAATCGCAGCTTCGTGCAATTCGTCGACGACCAGGTCGAAGATTGGGAGCGAATTCTGCGACACGTACAAACCATCGTCATTCCGGAGCACCGGAGCATCGACGACCTTGAGCAGGAGCTTCACGGGTTGGTCGGCATCCAGACGGTGATTACTGCAGTAGCAGAGCGAGTGCGGACGGAGTTGGCAGCAAGGCGAGGCGAGGTTGCGGAGCAGCTGGCGCAGGGCGACACGAGTTTGTGCCGACAGTAGCGGGCGCGGGAGTACCACGTGCTTTCGCAGGCGGCATCGGCGACGAGGGTGTTGCAGCGGGCCAGTTAGGCGTGAACGACGCGGAGCGGAGCATCACAGGCGGCTTGCAGAGGTCGGGGCGACAGCGGAAGCCATCGCCGGAGGACAGCGCGCGACAAGAGTCGGCAGGTTTCCAGAGCGAGTAAGAGTTCCTTTTCAGGAGCTCCCCGCCCCTTCGCGTTCGTGTGACGCGTTGGGAGGAGTTTGCACCTCTTGGGTACGATAGTGACCTTGAGGTAGGAGCAGGGGGTGTCGCTGGGCTAGGCGACGAGCACTTGGCGACCACGAGGTGCCAACGTACAATCCGCGAGGTGCCAACGACGGGTTGTCACCTGTCTACTTTACCAACGGTGACGATTCAGTCATCGCGGGCCGACAGCGGGTCGACGACGGCGCAGCAGGTAGCAGGGTACCAGAGCTGATTGTGGTGAGCGACAGCGACGACGACAGCGACAAGGAGAACCAGGACGCGCCTGGGGCCAGCCGTGGTGGTCTTGCCTGAGTGGTAACACTTGGCACTTTCCTTTCTTGTTCAGTAGCTTATATTGCTTTAATTGCTGCTTGGCCACTTGGCTGGCTGTAGCAGATCTGAACAGAGGCCATCATGGAGGATGGAGCTATCAACCAACAAGCGGGCTTTATGGGCTTCGGCGGCGCGGCGCTGGGCTGGATGGACGAGATGGACGCGATGGACGCGGTGGACGCGATGGACGCGGGGACGGCCAGGCGCTGGGAGACCAGGCTGAGGTGCCAGATAATCAGAGCCAAGGATCGCAGGGCGGGCAGCACGCGCCAGCCGCAGATCAAGCGGCGCCTAAGCGACCAACGTTGCTGAGGGGTACGCGGTGCTAGGCCAGTTTCAGTCCATCAAGGACAATTGGCAGCCCCGGGATGCTGAGAGGATGTTAGAGGACATGAACTTGTACACGGAGATATACAACGGTGACAAGCTTCGCATCCTGGCGTCTAGTGCCTACATACGGCAGTCGGCGAGGCGGCTGTTCAAGTTTGTTCGGGAGCGACACGCGGCGGGGGACACCTGGACGGCGTTTATGACGCGACTCAGGTCGTTCCTGAGTGACAAGAGGACCATAGATGGGTCCCACCTGAAGCAAGAATACCTGGACTACAAGCCCATCAAGGGGCAACTAGTGGTCCACGCCTTTGAAGACTTCGTCAAGCTGAGGGAGGACGCCATGGCCAAGGGCTTCTTCGTCGCAGATCGGATGGCCATGGGCGACTTTCTCAAGTCGCTGCACTGGATCCGGTCACCATGGATAATGTGACCATCCACATGCGACAGGTCCATGGCTGGGCAGCCATGACGGATCAGTTGTATGAGTGTTTCAGCGGCAAGTACGTGGGGGTAAGCGCCCTCGTCAGAATGATGAGGAGGCCACTGAACCCACGGTTAAGTCCATGAGGGGATCGGGCCACGGGGGCCCAGCGTCCTCGAGAGGGCCTGAGACCTCTTCAAGGGGTCGAGGAAGGTCCAGGAGGGGGCGTGACAGAAGGGCTGGACGGGGGACCCCGCCGAAGTCGGGACATCCACAGTCCCAGTTTGACTTCAAGAGGGTGGGTGGTCCTCCCAAGGCTGGGCCCAGCAGTGGGACCTCACGGGACATCAGTCAGGTGGAATGTTATTTCTGCCAGGGGAAGGGTCACTTCAGGAATGAGTGTCCCTCGTACCTGAGGCAGGAAGGTCAGAGCAAGCCAGCTCAGGGTGGCAGCAAGGACAAGGCTGGTCCATCCCAGGACAAGGGCAAGGGCAAGGCTGCTGATCATTGATATGAGCCTGCACACATCCCTGAACCCTGGAGGGTGCCCCCAGGGGTGTGTAATGAAGCTGCTAGTGACAGCAGTGAGGGGCAGCCCCATGCTCTAGTGAAAGAGCCTATTGGACACGATGGGGCAAGCTTGGTTACCACAGAGAGTATGCCAGCTGTAGCTGCAGTGGTTACTCGCCAACGTGCCCGCCATGGCGGTGCTGAGCCTGAGGTAGGACCTGGTGATGTGGACCCAGGTGGATCTCAGAAGCATTCTGACCGTGCAGGACTGGCACAGGATGGTCAGGATGAGGATAGGGCTGGAGACAGTCTGACAGGCACGACCCTGGTGCCTCCTGTACATAAGGGATCTGTACATACCTTGAGTGCTAATAATGACAATAAAAGATTTTCTCTCTTGTATGACATTGCCTCAAGGTTGCATACCATGTTTGGCCATGCAGCTCAGTCTTTGCAAGTTGCTAGACGGCTGGGAGGAAGTGAGTTGTACTCCATCTGCCAACAGGTTGCTCAAGCTTGCAAGTGCAGGCTAGTTGCTAGAAAGCCCAAGCAGTCTCATGCCAGGACTCCTATTTTGCAGCCAGGCCATGTGCAGGTAGATATTCAGAGAATCAGGGGTTTGAAGCTGCTGGTGGCAGTGGACAGATATACCAAGTACAAGACCCTAGAGATCCTGCCTGACATGGAGAAGCCTACATTGATTGCTGCTCTGAAGTTGACAAGGAGCAGGTACCCTGGGTTGGAGTTGTTGCAGTGTGACATTCAGTTTGAGTGCTGTGAGAACCTGCCAGAGTTTCCAGAGTTGCTGATTACACCCAGGGAGAGCCACGGCCAGCAAGGGGTGGTGGAGAGAGCCATCCAAGAGATCAAGACTGTGCTGCTGGTGGAGAGGATTCCAAGGACGTCATCTGCCATTGTGACATCTGCATGGCTACGTTCTGTGGAGGACAGGCTGAACCTGAGGACTCCCATGTTCTTTGGTGACATTGCCATCAATCCTCTTATGCTGCATACCAGGATGCTGCCAGCTGATGCTGAGCAGGCATGGAAGGAGAAGCTAGAGGCCAAGTTCCTCAAGCTGAGGCAGAAAGACAAGGGCTGGAGTGTCCTAGAACCTAACGTTGGACAACAGGTTGTTGTGTGGAAGGAACCAAGCTTTCCAGGGAAACGTGGCAGCTGGCATGATGGGGTGGTGACCCGAGTAGAAGCCGCTGGCCATAAGTGCTGGGTGGCCATTGATGGCTCCCAAGCAGTGCACCGTCTGTCCTGGTCAAAGATCCGTCCCCGGGGAGGTAATCAAGGAGACCTCTTCCAGGTGCCCGCTGGTGTACAAGGCGGGGGTGACGTGGAGCTTCCTGATCAGGGTGCTACAGCTGTATCGAGCCCTCAGGGTGACCCTGGCCCGGCCCCTGGGGTACCTTCACATACGGTGGTTGGGCAAGCAGGCGGACAGGCTGCACCTCCGGAACGGCCCGACACCAGGCCTAGGGGTGTGCGTCTATCAGATATTGTACAGGCTTTGCAAAGAGCCAAGAAGGAGCCTAAGGTGTCCAAGCTTGTCCAGTTGGATGAACCTGAGGTAGCTGCCATGGAGATAGATACCAATGCACAGGTTTCTGTCATGGGACCTCAGCATACAGGAGAACTGCTGGTCGGAGAACCAAGTTGCCCCTGGGTGTCTGATTTCAGTGGTAGGACGCATCTAAGGGTGTTGGGAGAGGTTAATGCCCCTGTCATGGGTGTGGATGTGACCTTCCTTGTCCTAGAGGACTATGATGGCCCTGTGATTTTGGGTCAGAATTTTCTGGGCAATCCTGGGATTTCTATCAGAGCTACAGCTCTGAGAAGAGATGGCTGGGGGATGATTCCCCTAGAAAATTTCAGGACAACATTTCCAGTCAGGTGCAGGGCCAAGCCAGTCAAGGGTGTAAAATGGGATGAAGGGGAGGTGCCCCCAGCGGCCAGTTTGGTGATTCCAGCTGTGTTGCACCCCAGCAGTATTGGCATAACTCACAGGAGCCTTGCTGCACACTCTCCTTTGACATATGACCAGCTGGTCCAAGAGATGAGCTCGCCTACTTTGTTTGAGGCTTGGAAGCTCGCCTTCTCCAAGGCATTGGAGGAGTGGCTGCAGTTTGAGTGTGCTGCACCAACAGACAGACGTCCCCCAGCATCAAGGAAGCTTGCTTTGAGATTTGTGCTGAAGAGGAAGGTTGTGGATGAGGTATCAGTGCCCCATGTCAGGCCTGTCCTGAATGAGTATCACGGCACGGGGAGTCTGCCAGGAGAGGAGCTATACACGCCAGGGATGCTACACGACACATGGAGAATTTTGCTATGTCTCTACGTGGGGTTGCTGAACAGGGGAGCAGCTATGTCATCAGTGCTGCTGGACTTCAAGAGGGCATTTTTAAAATCTGATCCAGAAGTGGCCAGGAGGGTGTGGAAGCAGGATGAGCCTTACTGTGTTGAGGTGCCTGTCATCTGGAAGCTGGAGCTGCATCAACAATTCCTGGTTATTCTGAAGGGCCTGGAAGGACTCAGGTCGAGCCCAATCATCTGGAGACTCACGCTGCAGGAAGCTCTGATCAGTGAGTGTGGCTTAAGAGTGTCTTCAGTTGATCCCTGTTTGCTGCTGGCCCAATGGGAGGGTCTGCCAGTGTATGCTAGTTTGCATGGAGATGATCTGCATTTGCTAGCCCCCACGACCTGGCTGAAGAAGTTTATTCCTGTCATCAGTGGCAAGTTTTCACTGGGCAAGGAGCTGTGGCAGGAGCCCAACAAGCCTGTAGTGTTCTGTGGAATGCAGGCTACCCTGTTCAGGAGGGACGGGGAGTGGAGTATCAGGCTTCAGGCTGGAGGAGATTATAAACAGACCATTGTGAAGGCCTTGCCAGAGCAGATCACCCAGGCTGCAGGACCTGAGTTGAGAGGCATGTGGGCCTGGTTTGCCAGCATCTGTGGTCCGTCTTTGATGGTCCATAGCAGAATGCCTGATGAGGTGCTTGAGGATGAGAAGCCTCGAGTCATAGCCCGGTTGGTGGAGAGTACCCCTGATCTGATTTTGTCTGGGATTGACTTTGCCCAGCCTATCACCTTGGAGATCTTTGTTGACAGTTCCATGGATGCTCGCCAGGTTACCAAGGTCAGGGGGAGATCTGCTGCTCTGTTTGCTTTTTATCAGAGCAGGGCAAGTTTGTTCAGCTGGTACAGCAGACTGCAGAAGAGGGTCTGTATCAGTTCAGATGTGGCAGAATGCAGGGCCATATGCGAGGGGATCCAGTCCAGCCTGTACATAAAGGAGTTAATGCTGGAGCTGGCTTCAGTTACCCCTTGGACCTTGCAGATGGAGACGTTGTTGCTAACAGACAGCATGGGTATGGTCCAGTTTGTTCACAAGCAGCTGGCCAGGAGCCGGGACCTGGATTATTTGTTGCTGAAGGAGTTGGCCAGTTTGGTTGACTTGAAGCATATCCCTGGCGAGGAGAACCCTGCTGATGCATTGACAAAGCTGCCACACAAGGCCCCAGCCCAGTACAATGTACTGAGGAAGCTCATGAATGCTGACTGTCAAGTCGGTCTATCTGTCTAAAAGCTGAGAGCTGGGTGCTTAAGACTCTGGATATCAGGCTGGGAGCTTGATTGTACATAATCCTGAGCACACCTTGAGGGGTGAGACATGTCTCTGGTGTGGGAATGTCTGACATTGTCTCTGATGGAGAGATGTCTATCTGGGGTTTTCATCTCAGTCTGAGGTTTCCCCAGATCTGTGGTTTGTGGGCGGGGTTCGATTCCCTGGTGCCGTCTTAAGGCGGAGTTTCACGGACTGGCTGGCCCATCCACCATGCTGGTGAGGTGGCGACAGGTCCCCTGATTTTCCACGGTTGGAACGAGTAGAGGAGCTTGTGTTTTGCATGTGCTTCGCGTAGATGTTGTGTCTGGTTCGATAAGGGGCAGCAGACCGGCGCCGACTCCCGTCTGGGGGTCAGCAATGTTTTCTGATGAGCTGTTGTGGGTGATCTGTGGGGTTTCGCCTAAGGTCCTGAAGGTTGTACATACTTCTCAAGTTCTTAACTGAACACCTATGGGCTGCCACAGTTGGCCAACCTCTTGTACATGGGTAACACAACGAGCCTCCCGTGAAGGGATAGGGACTCATTGTAATTTGTTTGTGCTCCTGAGCCAGTATGGGTGCTATGTACATATAATAAGGAATCCAAGCTGACTGTCATGCCCAGCGGGTTGTGACTTGTAGTCTGGGGAGGATATCCAGTACCCATTGTGTGTGTTTGTATGTAGACTTGTGTGAGCTGCTACAGCTCAAGAAAAGAAAGGATTGGAGTTAACGCCAAGCGCATTGGCGTGATCCTGATTCGGCATATCTCTGCGATTCCAGCGGCACCGGAACGAGTTCATTCCGACAAGTATCAAGAAAGTTATGGCGTTCCGACTTCCCGGTCGCGCGCGAGCGCGAGCCGGCTGTTCTTCTAAGTCGGACGTGAATATTTGCCGACGACATATGGGGTCGACAGTAATTCCTGGGCTGACAGGAATTAGGTGCTGTACCTACGACGGTATTGGATTAATACGTCGTACGCAGGAAATAGGAACCTTAACCTGTGGTCTGTTGGTACCGCAGGCTTAGTCCTGGACTTCTAGGTGCAGATGCTATAATCACTGTGGTGACTGTACTCTGTGGTCACTGTGCCTGTATGGCAGACCTACTGTATAGGAACTGGGCGCTGTACAGGTAGTGAATACTGTACCGGGAGTGTTATTACTGAGCAGGCCTCCTAGGCTGCTCAGGACTAGCAAGCACAGTGCGCAAGTATATAAACAATAGGCCAGTGCCAAATGGGCATCTCTTGCGAGCCCGCCTCACGTGTTGTGCCTTGACTTGGCAAGCTCGTGTACAAGCCTCAAGTGTGTGAGCGCTGTAAACATTATCCGATTTAAACAAAGCTCCGTTTCCAACCATATCACACATTGCTGCATTGCAACCATATCCTTCACATTGCATGTGCTAAGAAAGCTTAACTCCAGGTGCGGGGAGGATTGCGGTCGGTGAACGAGGTCACGACTGCCATTGAGGAGGTGGACAACGCCATCTCTTCACTCACCGGTTACCAGAGAAACTTACAAAACTGGGCATCGCTACGCACGGGGGGCGCGCCGGCGGTGTCGACAAACTTATTTCAAGATCTCGCGTTGCTATCGCTGCTCACACGCGGCGTACGCAGTCGCGAGCGCCAGGTTCTAATTAACCTGGTGGCATTTCTCGCATCTGTGCGAGAGTGGATTCCCGCGGGGTGGGAATTGTTGACGATCTTTACACATCCTCTGCGCCTCGTAGCGCGTCGGCGCATCGCAACTTACGCGGCGGGGAGCACACCGGTTTTAATACATACCGGTGCAGGTCCAGAGCTGGATATGGAGGATCGTGAGTTCGCATACACGTACTGCGACTTCAGAGGCCTTGACTACTAGGTCGGCCAATTTTTCTTTTCCAGTACTCGTCGACAATTTTGTCGAATTTTCAACGGCGATTCGCGGGCGGGGGCGACACCGGCGCAGGCGGCAGTGACGACAATTCTTTGTACATACTTTATTCTGCTGCTTTGCTGAGGTGTTTTTGAATAGCTTCTAGTGCAGAATGGCAGACGGGCGCCGTAGCAAAGGTGCCCCAGCCAGTGGGAATAATGGTGGTGCTGGTAGTGGGACCGCTCACGTAGATGACGTGGGGGTTACCGGGGAAATTACCAACCTTCATCACAATAATAATAATGCACAAGCTGTTCTTGGTTATGATCTCACTACCCATGGTTTGCTTATTGTGAATCAACTGCAACCTGTCACGTCAGACACAAAGCCCAAGCAGGCTGAGGAGTTTGTGGAGGGGCTAGAGGGTTTCCAAGTTTGTACGGTGGTACAAACTATTACCAGATCTGGATAGGTAGCCAGACTTTTGGCAAGTGTACAGATCAGATAAAGGACCTCACTAGAGAGTGTAAGAAGGCCAACAAGGCCTGGTCCAGCTACGTGGCAGAGTTAAAGGAGCTGCTGGAGGATCAGAGGAAGAAAGTGGGGATCCATTGGCAGGATAAATACCAGGGGTGGGAGGTCAAGGGGGACCTGATCCAGAACTTCCTTAACTATTGTAAAATGGTTGAGGAGGGCAGGGCTCACGGCTTTAATGTTGCTGATAACATAGCCCTGACCAACTGGCTCAAGGTTTCTGGGCTGGATAAGGCGACACGTGGCTCCTTAAAGGTCATGTGTGCCCCACACTCAACCCTCAAGGCCTACAAGGTCATAATCAAACAAGCACTCGAGGCAGAGGAGCTGTTTGAGGGAGGAGTGCCAGCAGTGAAGGCTACCCACGCAGGCGGGCGTACCCAGGGGGGCTCCAAGACGTCTGAGGCTGACAAAAGCCAAGGAGGACGAGGGGCAACCATAACAAGCGCAAGGGCGATCATTCACCTGACTCTGACAGGAGGTCACACTCCAAGTCGGTGTTCAGGCGGGTGGGTGGTAAGCCCAAGCAGGGCAACGCGTCTGACAACGGGGGAGGAGGCCAGGGCAAGTCAAAGATACAATGCTACCTGTGCAAGGGGTGGGGGCACATCAAGAAGGAGTGTCCCAGCTTCAAGAAGTCCCAGGGCCAGGGCAGCAACAAGAATAACAACAACAACAAGAAGAACAACAACAAGTCCCAGGCAGGCCAGCCTTCAAAGGGCAGTCAGCAAGAAGACAACAAGGAGCAGTGACTGTCTGAGGCAACCCCTACACACCTTAATTCACCCAGGGGGAGGCCAGGTGCTCCAATGCAGATTTTATATCTGGGCAACAAGAGGGTGATCTCCAGGTTCAGGGTGGCCCCAGGTCACCTGGAGAGGTACAGGTTCCTATGAAGACGTCCTTGACAGCTGATGCAGCTGTAAGTATGTCTGACCCTATGCATCCTCGTGCTGGGCACGAGGGTGGACCTCTCATTTTGAGAGAAACCAATGTACAACCACAGAGGGGTGTGAAGGCCTCTGGTGGTATGCATGTGGTCCCTGCTGGCGGTCCAGGTGTTGGGCATGAGCAGGGTGACTCAGGCTCTGAGTCAGAACAGGATGGAAGTCAGCATGGTGATGCTGGACAACCTGACAGCACAGTCCTGACTGTGCCAGGGACTGCTTCCTCTGTGTACCAGGAGTTGGGTGCCCGAATCCACAACATGTTTGGGCATGCCACTTCTCTGTCAAACAACTTTGCCTTCCGTATGGGCAGGGCACCCCTTCTTAAGGCGTGTCAGCAAGCTGCCTCACGGTGTAAGTGCCAGTTGTCCTCCAACAAGCCCAGGAAATCACATGCCAAAGCTCTACCTCAGAGCATTGGTGATCTGCAGTGTGATATCCAACACATCAGGGGCATGCAACTGTTGGTGTGCGTGGACAGGTACACGAAATACAAGGTGCTAGAGCATTTACCTTCTATGAAGAACAGGTACTTGCTGGCTGCCCTGCAGAATGTAAGAGCCAAGTTTCCTACCACAAGGATCCAGGTGGACATGCAGTTTCAGCATCTCAAGGGTGATCCTACCCTTCCTGAGTTGCTGGTTACACCTAGGGAGGCTCATGGGCAGCAGGGTGCTATCGAGAGGGCAATCCAGGAGGTCAAGAAATTGATCATCTCTGAAGACTGGGTACCCTTGTCTGCACCTGCACTTGTCAGGAGTGCATGGCTGAGGAACGTGGAGCAGCAGCTGAACAGCAGGGTTAACTTCTACTATGATGGAGTTGCTGTCAGCCCAATGGGTCTATATCATGGCCTGTGCCCACCACATGTGCTGGAGGGCTGGAAACATGCTGCACATGTCACCTTTGCCAAGCTGAGGGAGAAGGACCGGGGTTGGAAGATGCTGGAGCCACAAGTGGGTCAGAAGGTCCTAGCTTGGAAGGAACCTAGCCTTTATGGCAAACGTGGTAGCTGGAGTCCTGGGGTGGTTACCCAGGTTGATGAAGCTAGCCACGCATGCTTGGTCAGCATGGAGGACGAACCAAAGCATGTGCACCGGCTGAGTTGGTCATATGTCAAGCCTAACCTGATGAATGAGGGCAGTCAGGCACAAGGCTCACAGGATCTGCAGGATTTTCAGGTCCCAGGTGACATCACTGACGCAACGACCACATCTGTTGCAGGGGAATCTGTCAGCCCTGGCCAGGTTGCAGAGGTACTTGTTGAACAGGCTGCAAGGTCAACAGCTGGGGAGTCAACTGTCAAGCCCAAGGCACTAACCAAGCCCAGGGGGACAAGTTTGGCTGGATTGATTGGGGCTCTACAAAGAGCCAAGAAGCAGCCCAAGGTAGCCAAGCTCAGGTGGCATGGCAATCTGGGGCTGGACACTGCCTTAGAGGTAGACACTAATTCTCAGGTCTCCATTATTGGGACCAGGGCTGCAGCAGGGTACAGCATGTCTGAACCCAGCTATCAGTTTGTGTCTGACTTCAGTGGCGGGGTACACGTGAAGGTACTGGGTGAGGTATTCATTCCTATCCTTGGACAGGACACTGCTTTTTGTGTCTTGGAGGGCTATCAAGGACCTGCTCTTCTGGGGCAGAATTTCCTATGCCAGGATGGGGTAGTGATCACGTCCTCTCTCCTGACTAAGGAAGGGGCTGGTCAGGTCCCACTGATTAATTTCAGGACCACTCACCTATCACGTGCAGTAACCAGGTCGGTTAAGCGTGTGCAAGTGTGCCAGGGGCAGGAGCCCTTGGTTGATGACCTCATACTGCCAGCTGCTAGTCATCCAAGCAGTTTGGGCATTGGTCCTCACTCACTTGCTGGACACAGCCCTATCAACTACCAAGGCCTGGTGAAGCTCATGTCCTCTCCCATTATGTGTCCCCAGGTCACACTGGGTCTGATTAAATCTGGGGAGGACTGGATCTCCAAGAAATGCGTGGAACCTGTCAATGACCTGCCTCCTGCACGACGTCTACTCAAGCTCAAGTTTGTCATCAAGATGAAGGAGGTGGACGGGGTCAAGGTACCACATGTCAGGCCAGTGCTGAATGAGTTCAAGGGTACTGGTGAGTGCACTGCTGAGGAGTTGTATACCCCTGGCATGTTGCATGACACTTGGAGGCTGCTGCTGTGTGTATTTCTAGGCCTTCTCAACAAGGGCTTGGACTATGGCTCAGTGGTGGTAGACTTCAAGAGGGCATTTCTGGAGGGGGATGCAGATGTGGCACAGGAAAAGTGGGAGGGCAAGACGCCTTTCTATGTTAGGGTGCCTGCTGTATGGAAAAGGGACATCCACACGGAGTTCCTTAAAATCCTCAAGGGCCTGGAGGGCCTGAGGTCAAGTCCAATAATCTGGAGGGAGACTTTAAACCGTTTCCTGAAGGAGCATTGCAACTTGAAGGTCTCTCCTGTAGACCCCTGTCTGTTTCTGGGGCAATGGGAAGGCCTACCAGTGTATGCTTCGCTGCACGGGGATGACCTACATCTGATAGCTCCCACGTCGTGGCTTAAGGAGCTGATCTCCATCATTAAGTCCAAGTTTCCTCTGGGTAGGGAGCAATGGCAGGTGGAGAATGAGCCTCTGCTGTTTGTGGGCATGGAGGCCACACTGGTGAAGAAGGGGGGGAGTGGCGTATGCTGCTGGTGGGGGGCAATGATTATCAAGAGACCCTCATTAGCAAGCTTCCTCCAACCATCACACAGGCACTGTGTCCTATGGTGAGGGGCATGGTTGCTTGGGTGGCAGGCATTTCCAGGCCAGACCTTATGGTCATAGCCAGGTTGCCTGATGACATGCTGGTGGAGCTAGGGTCTGCCAAGGTGGCTGATCAGGTCAGGGCTTCATCTGGCATTCTGTTGTCTGCAGTGGATTTATCACAACCCATTTGCATGGAGCTGTATGTGGATAGCTCAATGGACAGCAGGCAGGTCTCCAAGGTCAGGGGCAGGGCTGCAGGGCTCTTTGTGCTCAGACAGGAAGGCCTGGGGAGTTTGGTGAGCTGGTTTAGTCGCCTGCACAAACGGGTGGCTGTCAGCAGTGATGTGGCAGAATGCAGGGCTATTTGTGAAGGCATTCACACAAGCCTTTATCTGAAGGAGTTGCTTCATCAGATGACTTCTAACACTCCTTGGCCACTTCAGGTTACCACTCTTCTAAAAACAGACTCCATGGGGATGGTGCAGTTTGTGCACAGGCAGATGGCCAGAAGTAGGGACTTGGATTATCTCCTTCTTAAGGAGTTGTCCTCCTTGGCCAATATTGAGCATATCCCTGGGGTTGACAATCCTGCTGATGCTTTGACCAAGCTAGTGCAGAAGGCAGCAGTGCAATACAAGGTTCTTCAGTCTCTGATGGACCCATCTCAGCAAGCTGTCTAAGCTGGTGCATGGTTATAGGGCATTGGAGAGCAGATTGTGTGGTAGTGTCAGCATTGTGACTGGCATAATACCTGTATTTTAGTCTGTACTAAGGCTCATGGACCATGGTACACTCACTCTGATTTTAATCAGGATACAGCCAGGTTTTGGCTGGGGTTCATGCTGTTGACTACACAAGGTTGACAGGTCCATTACAGACCATGTATTCTATTTTAAAAGAAATGTATATTTGTACATACCTCTCACAATGGTCTGGGAACCTTTATTCTGGGGTTTATAGGGCGGGGTTCGATTCCCTGGTATTATGTTTCTACAAGCTGGCCTGTTCAGGTGTTTGCCTGTTCAGACTTCCCTAGTTCCCCAGGGCAGGATTTAATTGTTGCCTATGTGTTTCATTTTGTCATTTGTTTGCTGTGGCAGTTTACCATCTGGCAAGTAGACGGGCGCCGTAAGACGGGCGCCAATAGACCCCTGTTGAGAGAATGACAGGCAAACTATTGTAATACGCCTTACTTTGTCAAGTGGTATTTTAATTGTCATGGATTTATTGTACTTATATTGAATATGTACTGGGTTTTATGGGATTAGTATCTGGGATTAATGTAACTCACCGCCAGAAGGTCATTGTACTGGAGGCTCTACCGAGGTGATGGGATTAATTCCTGGAGAAGACCTCATAGAATTAACCTGTATGTATTTAATTTTGTGTGTTCTAATATCTGGTGGTACTCTGTAATGCCACTTCCATAGGTTTTTATCCATTTCTCATGGAATGGTTTTCCCTGTGGCAGATCTGTTTCTTTTCCAGTTCCTTAAAAGAAAAGGCTGGGGAAATGGCAATGGCCATTAAAGACATCTGTTCAAGCTTCAAGCTGGAGTGAAGGACATTTCAAGCTACTTCAAGGGTCCCTGGCAGGGGATGTGATCCCTAAAGAAAAGAAGGGATTGGAGTTAACGTAAAGGATTTACGTTAGATGGATAGAGATTGTTACGCTCTTTCCAACGGCACCTTGAACGCCTCATTTGGTTAAGGAACGTAAAAGTTATGACGTTTCCTAGGCTGTGCCGACAGTACCCGGCGCGCCACTGTGGGCGCGTACGGACACAGGATGTACAAGTGTCACTTTGATAGTCCGCAGGACGTTGACAGGACTTGTACAGGACTTGATGGTCAATTGATAGGTAGGCGCGCTGTAGCGCGCCAGGACCTATGAGACAATTGATGCTGAGTAGTGTACGGATAGGTCCACAGGACTAGCCGTATGGACAATTGATAGATCTCCGCGCCAAAGGCGTGCCAGAGCTCTGTGTAATCAATTGATTGACAGTTCAGCTGTGACAGTGCAGCTGAATACTTGGACGCGTCCCTAACAACCTATATGTGTGACTTGGTCGCACCGGGACGCCAGTTCTTGCGTGCACGTTCTCTTGGCACTGCGACCCTGTCGTCTGTGCTGCGTGCAGTCTTGGAAGTGACGTGACTTACGTCTGTGTTTCCTGTTATTAATAAAGGCAACTTCCTGCAAGAACCATGGCGGAATTCGTGGCATTCACTCTCTTACAACTTAATACCTGTATTTTAGTCTGTACTAAGGCTCATGGACCATGGTACACTCACTCTGATTTTAATCAGGATACAGCCAGGTTTTGGCTGGGGTTCATGCTGTTGACTACACAAGGTTGACAGGTCCATTACAGACCATGTATTCTATTTTAAAAGAAATGTATATTTGTACATACCTCTCACAATGGTCTGGGAACCTTTATTCTGGGGTTTATAGGGCGGGGTTCGATTCCCTGGTATTATGTTTCTACAAGCTGGCCTGTTCAGGTGTTTGCCTGTTCAGACTTCCCTAGTTCCCCAGGGCAGGATTTAATTGTTGCCTATGTGTTTCATTTTGTCATTTGTTTGCTGTGGCAGTTTACCATCTGGCAAGTAGACGGGCGCCGTAAGACGGGCGCCAATAGACCCCTGTTGAGAGAATGACAGGCAAACTATTGTAATACGCCTTACTTTGTCAAGTGGTATTTTAATTGTCATGGATTTATTGTACTTATATTGAATATGTACTGGGTTTTATGGGATTAGTATCTGGGATTAATGTAACTCACCGCCAGAAGGTCATTGTACTGGAGGCTCTACCGAGGTGATGGGATTAATTCCTGGAGAAGACCTCATAGAATTAACCTGTATGTATTTAATTTTGTGTGTTCCTAATATCTGGTGGTACTCTGTAATGCCACTTCCATAGGTTTTTATCCATTTCTCATGGAATGGTTTTTCCCTGTGGCAGATCTGTTTCTTTTCCAGTTCCTTAAAAGAAAAGGCTGGGGAAATGGCAATGGCCATTAAAGACATCTGTTCAAGCTTCAAGCTGGAGTGAAGGACATTTCAAGCTACTTCAAGGGTCCCTGGCAGGGGATGTGATCCCTAAAGAAAAGAAGGGATTGGAGTTAACGTAAAGGATTTACGTTAGATGGATAGAGATTGTTACGCTCTTTCCAACGGCACCTTGAACGCCTCATTTGGTTAAGGAACGTAAAAGTTATGACGTTTCCTAGGCTGTGCCGACAGTACCCGGCGCGCCACTGTGGGCGCGTACGGACACAGGATGTACAAGTGTCACTTTGATAGTCCGCAGGACGTTGACAGGACTTGTACAGGACTTGATGGTCAATTGATAGGTAGGCGCGCTGTAGCGCGCCAGGACCTATGAGACAATTGATGCTGAGTAGTGTACGGATAGGTCCACAGGACTAGCCGTATGGACAATTGATAGATCTCCGCGCCAAAGGCGTGCCAGAGTCTGTGTAATCAATTGATTGACAGTTCAGCTGTGACAGTGCAGCTGAATACTTGGACGCGTCCCTAACAACCTATATGTGTGACTTGGTCGCACCGGGACGCTAGTTCTTGCGTGCACGTTCTTTTGGCACTGCGACCCTGTCGTCTGTGCTGCGTGCAGTCTTGGAAGTGACGTGACTTACGTCTGTGTTCCCTGTTATTAATAAAGGCAACTTCCTGCAAGAACCATGGCGGAATTCGTGGCATTCACTCTCATACAACTCATCCATCCATCCATCCATCCATCCATCCATCCATCCATCCATCCATCCATCCATCCATCCATCCATCCATCCATCCATCCATCCATCCATCCATCCATCCATCCATCCATCCATCCATCCATCCATCCAATGATCCATCCATCCATCCATCCATCCATCCATCCATCCATCCATCCATCCATCCATCCATCCATCCATCCATCCATCCATCCATCCATCCATCCATCCATCCATCCATCCGTCCGTCCGTCCATCCATCCCACTAGTACCCCCCCCAAGTGGTTGGAATTTTTTAAAATATCATATTAACCAATTCATAATAATCATAATTGGATTTTTAGCACATGCATAGGTATGGTTTCCAGAAAAGTGCCCTTTAGGCGTGTCCTGTCCCCTTGAACCAAGAATATATATCAGAATAAAAAATGGTTGAATAGGCATACATAAGAATGACAAGAAGAAAAAGTAAAGTTAAAAAAAAAAGAAAATGATGTGGGGATAGAAACCCCTTGCAACAAACAGAAACAAAAAAACAAACTACTAGTATGTGAGGTGTGAGAACTTACTTGTAGAAGTGACGAAGATAGTCAGCGGCCCATGCAAATATGCATGCATGTTAACCAGATTTACCGAAGATGTGTGGAGGCAACCCGACCGGTAGAGCTGGGAAGCGACGTTGAGAGTGCGTAGAAGCCTGGAAAATGCAAATGAAATATGACTAGACAGAAAACAAAGTAGAATTTGTAGAAAAGGTACGCTCCTATAGCATAGGAGCGGTTAAGTATGGAGTAGCTGTGTGTATCGTCATAGAAGCGAGACACTCTGCCTCACTGCAACGTGCTACGACTAAAGGTGGCGTAATATATATTAAAGGTTAGTTGTACCTTGTGCAGCTGGCGTGATCCTTGGATGTCTGTGTCAGATTACTATTAATTTCTTCAGGGTTATGAGGCAACCAAGACAAGGGTGGGTGGGTGGGGAGCAAAGAAAGAGGCCGACAAAACCAGCCAGAGCGGCTTTTAGTCGCAAAACCTCCCTTATCCCTAGCTAACTGACGTCATTAAACCCTTATGTTTAGTGGATGCTAGTAAGACGCTAACCGTACAGACCGGGGGTAGAATATCCCGAATCTGCACGGCTAGTATTAAATAATGCGTAGGTTGTTCTTTTCAGGGGCACTGCACCTCACGCCCCGTTCCGCCCGGGTATAATCAACCCAAGCGCGGAACGCACATTTTATTTAATTCATTTTTCAACCATGCACTATATTGCATCTACTAATCACAAAAGCTCTAGCCAAACAGCTACGAGTAAACACTGCGACCTATAAGCCGCTCATCCAGCGGCCTCTTGTTCCCGCATTCACGTATAGAAGAAACTCCGTTCAAAGAACCCCGATTCATGTCCCACGTAGCTCCCACAAAAACCAGCATCTTCATTAAAACAATAAGTGGAAGCATACATGTGACACTAATTGACATGCCCGGAGGCACGCCGTTCAAGGCCCTTCATGAAGTACGTTGCCCAATCACCCCCGCCCTGGCTTTCCCTTGAAGCCGCACTCCA
Organism: Mesostigma viride; assembly: GCA_009746045.1. Lineage (NCBI taxonomy): Eukaryota > Viridiplantae > Streptophyta > Mesostigmatophyceae > Mesostigmatales > Mesostigmataceae > Mesostigma > Mesostigma viride. The sequence continues at coordinate 2,404,348 of RPFO01000002.1, forward strand.
CCTTGCTCGTTGTCACAAGTGACCGCCCTGCCGCAAAACGGGAGCCCCCCACATCGGGAGGCGTGTGCCCGGCGGCTGTGGATGCATGGCCAGGCCCAAAAAGGCCCAGCGCATTTGCACTGCGATTGCGCACGGCCAGCCTATCATGACCCCTCTCGGGGCCCCGAGTCGGTACCGCTATGGCCGTCTCCCCATAGACCCGGGGTGCTTCGAGAAAAAACGTGGACCTAGCCCAGGCCCCGCCAGCCCGGATGCCCGAGGCCACAGCCCCAGGCACCTGGCTGAACGAGAGTCCGTTCAGCCAAGACCGCATTCCCCCCGAGGTTTCTATGCGTGGGGAAAAAATTTCTAGCTTAGACGCTTTTCCCATCGCCGTCCCCAGCCCCAACCACCCCCCCTCGGCGGAAGGCAATTGCAAAGTTTGCTGGCCAGCAGCAATTTCCGAAGAAAAAGCCGCAGGCCGCGGACCGAGACACGGGTCGCCAGTGCCAGCCATCCGGCTCCAACCCGGGGTGCAAGCATCCCCAGGTACGGAGCACCAGCTCGCGCACTGGGCCGACCAAGCGACAGTTGAGCACCTGTCACGGCATCCGGCCCACCAAAGACCCCAAGCTGGGGAAAAGGTGCGGACCGGAGGTAATCTTTTTCTTTTCTTTTAGTTAACCGGGCGAGGAACTACGCCTGGCCGGTTAACAACTGGAAGTCTCACCACTGGCCAAGTGGCCAGTGCAACCAGTGCTTTTGGGATTTTGCTCCGCAGCACCCATAGCTGCGGCTGCCGCCGCAACGACAACGAGCAAAGAAAGAGGCCGACAAAACCAGCCAGAGCGGCTTTTAGTCGCAAAACCTCCCTTATCCCTAGCTAACTGACGTCATTAAACCCTTATGTTTAGTGGATGCTAGTAAGACGCTAACCGTACAGACCGGGGGTAGAATATCCCGAATCTGCACGGCTAGTATTAAATAATGCGTAGGTTGTTCTTTTCAGGGGCACTGCACCTCACGCCCCGTTCCGCCCGGGTATAATCAACCCAAGCGCGGAACGCACATTTTATTTAATTCATTTTTCAACCATGCACTATATTGCATCTACTAATCACAAAAGCTCTAGCCAAACAGCTACGAGTAAACACTGCGACCTATAAGCCGCTCATCCAGCGGCCTCTTGTTCCCGCATTCACGTATAGAAGAAACTCCGTTCAAAGAACCCCGATTATCCCAGTTATCGGGTTTTTCCTTATTATGTTGCATGCCCATCTCACCTCCGTAATCTATCATTCTCAATGAATATATATTAAAAAATATAGTTACTTACATCAGAGTAAAGGCATGCACCCACGTAAAAATAAACAAAGCCAAAGCTACTGTAACAAGAGATACCACGACAAAACAACTACAGCCGGCATGGGACACTCGATCCACACCGCGGAATGAAATAAAACAGCCTACATAATATTAAACCGTGCTGCGCCGCAAAGTCAGCTCGTGTGTGGCGGAGCAAGATGTCAGCCATAGCCCGGGTAATCGCTACCGAAGGGCGTTGGCGCCAATACGATGCCCAGGTCCGTGCTGACCAAGGGGCCCTTCTGAGGTCCAGGCGGTCCTCTCGGAGATGGCAGCACTCCAGCCGGGGGTACCCCGTGCAGCCATTTTTGTCAGTTTCATACCCCTGAAAATGAAAAAAATCATAACACATAGACCACAACTCCAAATGACCTCAACCAACATTTTTTTAATGTTTACACTTCAAGGGCTTTCAGATTATATGCAATAACATCATGGGTCTATCAAGGCAATTGGATGATATCTTCAGTCAAAGTTGGCCAAAAGACGATCGTTTCACCTAAAAAAAAAGTTGAACCCCCCCTAATTTCTAGGACAGGGTCAGGAACCGCAATACCAACATTGGGCGACTTAGTTGGATAGTCCAATGGTGGTTTCCTTCTTGGATCAGACCGCACGGATAGCCCATCGGACCTATATAATCCGCTCACTTACATGTGTGGGTTACGCGCGCATAAGCAGCCATCTATGCCAGGCAATGTGTTTATGCATTATAAACAGCCACAATAGACTGCCAAAGGTGCTGGAATACAAAGAAGTTGCCTAACCTGCATTGGCAGGATGGTATCCCCCAAAGAAACACCATAAACTGAGCAGATATGGGGCTGTTACCGCTCATACAGCAGGCATGAAAACCTGCTGCAAGTGGCATGATATATTCGTCAAATAAAGATGTATAAACGACAGATTCCCGTGCAAACGACATGCAAAAACGTTGCCGTACCTGGCTTGATTACGACCTTACCGGATTCTGCTGGCCAAGACCCTCATATCTCACACATAAGTAATGATATACATGCATATGCCCGCGCCATAGCCGAAGCAAGCATGCTTCCTCCATGATTACTAAGATGATATTCCGTGCACAGATGACTTATAAACACGTCCGCAATCCCAGCAAACGCTGCTTCGGTTGTCCCGTATCAAACCTGGATGCTCGGGCTGGCGCAGACTGCCCGGCCATAAGGAGAAAATCGAACTATGATAAGCTATGACTCATCTGGCACGTACTGGCAACCATGAAGGCAGTATTTTCCTACCTGTATTTTCCCAATCCTGTAAATCTGGCCACGCCTGACCTACGAAAAACACGCATCGTCATTCTGAGCAACATTCTGAACCGTTTCATGCCGCGAGACGCAAAATTTCCGTGATAACGGCGCGTTGACAGCCATATCTCGCTACGCGCGCGCGCGAGTGCAAATTTCCCGCCATAGTCACGTGATACTTTCTCAATGCACGTTGTAGTTACCAGGCTATGGCGAATATACCCCCCAAACCTATGCATCACCTTCGTCCCTAAGTGTTCCCAGACCCACCGGACATCTGACATCTGTCAAAAGTGGCGCGGCGCTCGCGCAATATTTTGCCACGTGGCGGGGGGTGCAAGTGTATCCATTCGGATACACTTCCCGGGGTACTAGGGGTAGAAGCTGGCGGTCAGGGTCCCCATGGCCCCGAACTCCTCCAAGACAAAGGGCACCACACGGTGGTGCCCGACGTCCCCATAGGCCGTGAGCTTGGCCCGCTCATGCAGCCCGATCCGCCGTGTAGCCCGCCGCCTGGGATGCACCAACCAGATGGCTAAGAGCCAAGGGGCGAGCCACAGAAACGTCAATCATTGAGCAAGTGCCGGCCGCCTCCCTCCAAGTCCAGAACCACGATGTCAGGTCGGTGGTTGGTGGGGGAGTAGAAATCGGCGCCGTCCGCATCCTCAGACAGGATGTTCGCGCGGGGGAAAACGGACCGGACCATGGCGAGCACCACCTTCAGGAGGACAGTGTGCAAGTACAAGTACCAATGCTGATTCTGCAGGCCACCCATGCATGACAGGTAGTGGGTCCCAGTGGGCCGGTCCAACTATCCAAGGCCTGCCCGCAGCTACCACAGGGCCGCCCGGCTGCGGGAACAAGAGGTCAATGCGGGGCAAACAGTTGGTGTCGCAGTGCCACCGGATAGTAACTGGGCGCCAGGACAAATGGGGGGCCCATGGGGTCGAGAGCTCGGAGGTAAGCCGAGCCCACACTCCGCAACGAGAGTGAGAACAGCCACACGCGACCCTGGGCGTTGAGGTGATCGAAAAGAGCCATCCAATCCGCCGTGACAGTGCAGAATACCCGCGTAGGTTTTCTGGTGACGCGGGCAGGGAATGCTGCGAGGAATCGAGAGGACGGCGGCGACCGAGGGAGTGCCGGCCCGAGGAAGGTGGCGTTGGGCGGCCTGAGCGGTGCAGATGGTAGTGCAGGCCTGCTGGAATTCTCAGCATAAGCATCCTGGATGGCGGTGATGAAAGGGTAGGGACTTGCGGGGTCCAAGAGGTCAGGCGCCGCCGTAGCCAAAAGGGGAAGGAGCCGACAGATTTCTGCCCACGACTGAGCGACAGAGCCCAAAAACGCCGCCGGGGCCAGCCGGGCCGCGCGGGTCAGACCGCAGCCGCCCATCCGGCTGGGCAGGGAAGCGATGCGGAGAGAATGAGCTGGAGATCAGGGCCAGGATTCAACCAGCTGCGCCAAGGGCGACTGAATACGTTCGTCGTGGCCGGCTGTCAGAAACCGGGGCTCGGAGGAAAGATCTTTTGCCTGTTATGACCCAGATATTGCACAAGTGTATGGAAAAGACTTTTTGTATTAAAATACGTTTACTGAGAGTGGAAAACACGGTGCGGCCAACGCTGGGTGCAGTCTACCATAGCCAACACTGGGCCAGGGCAAATGACAATGCCAACACTGGGCAGGGTCAAACAACCAACACTGGGTCGGGGCCACACACGGCTAGCAAGCAAACAACTCTAGGCACACAAAGTAGTGGCGGCTAATGCATTATGCACCGTTGATTTACATCTGACGGCACTGCAGCTTAGCGTCTCTACAACCACGGAAAGAACACTAGATAATAACGACTTTGCAGCCTGTAATCTATGTCCACATCATGGTACATTGTGTGAGTGGTCTGATAGGCTCAAAGTCCTATCGCATCCAGGGCGGCACCACAAACTGCAGACCTGATCTGATCCGGAGAAAGCATGTAAATTACGGCACCTGAAACGGTGCTGACAGGTAACGCTTGCTGTATGTAATCCGAGCAACATCATTCGGATTTTAGTACACTCAAACATTGTATATGCTATTAAGTTAGTCAACGACCTGTGGGCGCAATTAATAGGGATGCAAACCCAACAATGAAGTCGTGTAAATAAACACCTAGCTGACGGCGTCAATTTTCCCCGCATATAATGCGTGATAACATAATGCGTGACAAAAGTAGAGAAACATCGCTAGATATTTGACACACCGGCCCCATACTGCATGTCACGTATTCTACTCAATGAAAAAACCAGCAGGAACATCTGCCACGTCGTCAGCCAGTGGCTCGCCGTCCATCATTGGTGAATTAGTGCGCCTCAGGTTTCTTGGACTTGTTCTCCGCCTTCTTGGACCAGCAGCGAATTCCTCAGAGTGGCCGGTACGGTGGCAGTTCTTGCAGGTCAGCACTTTCCCACCCTAAGTTGGTGAGGAAGACTGATTCGTCGATAGTACCCGCACAGTGCATGGGGGCAGGCAGCAGTATGATACACTGGTGCACTGGAATCTGAGCTGCCAGCTTGCCGGCGCGGTGCACACGCAGATGGTCGTCCACCTTCAGGACGGCGGTTTTGTATTCTTTCCACGTCAAGTCGGGGGGAAGGTTGTACGCCGCCAGGACGGGGCCATACTGGGCAGGAAGTCTGCGGCGGTGTGAGGTCACCCGGATAGAATCATGGAGTTTGTTGTTGCTTAATTTATTATATTCCAGGTACTTTCGTTCGGTGAGATTGATATTTGCAGGAACAGATTCCATGGGAATCTGCTCAGCAGACAGTAGTTCCTCAAGTGTCGTGGCCTGATGGGTGGATGTCGTTTCGTCGTGTCCATAGACGTCAACCAGGACGGTCCACGCCTCGTGCATGTACTTGTTGGGGGCCGTAGCGGCATGCAGTAGGGCGTTGCCGTCGAGGCCAGCAATCAGGGCAGCATAATATCGTGGTTCTCTGAACATAGTTTCTTTATAGTGAGATGGAAGGGTAGCCGCTATAGCTAGGTTATTGGGTTCACGTGACATACCTCTTGAGGCCGGTGCGGCCTGATCCGGATCAGTCGTGGCCAAAACTTTGGCCAGTTTTTCTTGGCCAGGTGGCAGGAGCTACGTTGAGATATAAACCTGCCACTGTCTAGGTTTCTTGGCTAATGGCGTAGTGATTAACTAGATCTAGATTCCTTCTCTCACGCACTATGTGACCTAATAGCCCCGGCAGCCTTACGTAAGCTGCCAGCAATTAGAACGCCACATTGCTTCATTTGTTCTGACGCAACATTTGCGTGGCGAAAAAACGCCGTCCGGGCCAAGGCCGCATTTCAGACACGCAAAAAAGGACAAAAACAAACCCACCTATAGCTAAGGTCGGCCTCTTTTCTTTTCACGAGGGCGGCGACAGCAAGCCAGGGGAAACGAACCTCTGGTTTGACGAACCTGTACTGTCGGAGCCATTTTTTGCCCTGAGCAGCAATGCCGAAGGGGCGCAAGGCTACAGCAGGGCAGGCAGCGCGCGGGGAGGACGGGACGCCCACACCCGGCGGGCTGCTGCCGCCAGTCACGCGCCAGTCGCCTTCACCGCCAAAAAGAAGCAGCTCGCCACTCTGCTCGCCAAGTGCATCAGCCCCGCAGAGGCGGTGGGAGCAGGTCTTTGGTGCCGAGGACTGGGTGACGGACGCCAGCTCGTGGAGCTCGAGCCAGCTGAAGTCTGTCATGCAGTTGCTGGCCGATCACGTTGATGTTGGCGACGTGTTGGACGCACGTGACCCAAACGGAACGTTGGGTGGCAAAACTGCTGGCCGTGGCAGATCTCGCGGCGGACGAGGAGGAGGATCAGGCGCTAGCTGCCACCAACGACACCTGCGCAACGAAAAATGGCCAAGCCGAAAGGCGCGGCCAAGGTTTCGGCAGGTGGGGGGGCTGTCGGAAAGGAAATGAGGGCGAGGTTGGCGACATTCGTTGGGGCATCTCCGGAAACCGAAAATCAGGACGACGAGGAGGACGAGGAGGGGGAGGTCGCAGCCGAGAAATTCATGCAAGGTTTGAAGGCAGCGCTGGGAGGAATGGAGGGGGCGGGCAGCCACTTCAAGGCCTTGAAAGGGGTGGCGCTGCCAAGCCGAGCCAAGAGCGTGAAATATCGGATTTCGGAGCGGGTGCTGCCGGGGGTGTTGGAGGACGCCGGCGACAATGGGATGGGAATCCGGTCGTGGGTCATGACGGTCAAGCCTGGAAATTGGCGGAACATGGAGAACAGGAAAATGGTCATGAACATTGCATTGGCCATGGACACCCTTCTCAAGGAGCTGGGCTCAGCAGCCGGGGAGCTTGTGGGCATGGAGTACCTAATGAGGGTGGTGGCGGCCTAAGTTGCTGCAGGTGGAAGGGCAAGGAGGGGGGGGGTGGAAGGTGGCCAGCCACCTCCTGCCATTGGGGGCCGGAGGCTGCACTGTCAGCCACCCCGGCTGTCAAGGCAGCTCTCCAAACTGCGATCCTCTTGGACATGCTCAGCAAGGCTCAACAAGTAGGGAAATAGAATCCCAGCGGGACCGCTCCCTTTTCCCGGTGCCATACCCACTTAGGCCAGCGTACACCGCGTGGGGCAGGGTGCGATCTGCACGCCGGCGACAGCGTGCCACGCGCCGCCACCGCGAGTACACACTGCAATGCAAGGTAGTGCGTTGGCTTAATTCGCTGTGGGGGGGGGGGCAAGACCCTCCTCCTAACCCTAGAGGGGCGTGCTCTAAGGGGAGGGAGGAGGCCCTTGCGAGGGTCAAGAGGCACTGCACCTGGCACAGTCGCCGCGTAGGGGGCGTTGCGACAGGCCAGGAGCAAGAAGGTGCTGATGCAATACATGTGAAGCAGAATAAGTATGAACAACTGCGGACGCGGTGAGTTTACCAAAGGCGGAGGTGGCGGGGAAGGCACGGCTGCTGGACCTGTTGGCTATATGCGGCCGAGCTGGCGGGAGATATATGCCAGCGAAGAGAACTGCATCAAGCCAGCGGTCGTGGCGAGCGCAAAGTATGAAGAACCCATTGATTCATACTATAGCCATTCAGCGGCGGTTCTGAAATTGTAACCATCATTTAATGAATCATCTACAGTATACAACACTGTTATGGCATTATGACACATCCGTCATTGCCTTTCATCAAATACGATGACAGCTGGTTAACAAAGCTGGTCGCTTGCTAGGGCATCATGCTGACGGCTCCCATTTCATTCTCGTGGTGCCTGCAAGAATCCAAGCAAACCGCGACACAATATGCGAGAGAAAAAAAAGATATCAGATCCTTGACATAGACATAATCATTCTACAAGGAAGAGCTCACCAGCACCTAACGGTTCATGCAGCAAATGTCGGTATATAACACGATTTATGACCCAACACTCACTCTTATGGCAAAGTAGCCCATACACGTGAGTCACACCGCCATGCGCCAGATGTCACACGAGCAAGCCACAACATTGTCGTCGGATCAGAAAGCAACAAACGTGAAAACGCTAGCGGCCCAAATCTGAGATTCCGCAGCAGAGCACAGAAAATAAGAAAGCTCAGAAGCTACCAGCAAGGGATCGAACATAGGACCTTTGTTTGGCATGATTTCGCGGCTGTGTGAGTCTCCTGATCCGAAGGTATCTCACGTTTCGAAACAGCCAAACTGCAAAAAAACTCTTACCGGAGAGAGTTGCCAATATCAAGGAGACAACCAGCGCAGGCCAGAAATCGGGAGAATCCGGACCATGGTAGCTCGAGCCTGCCGTTATCTTGTCCGCGTTTTTGAGTCGTGCAGGATTATAAATGGAGATATGAATGGAGATGGAAATGTGTAGCCTTGTGCATTGAAATTATGGCTGGCTGACGTGTAGAGCGACTAGATGACAACCTAGACGTCGGTGGGGCCGGAAACAGCTTGCTTGATTGTGTTTCATCATGGGCAACGAGTCCAATTACTACTTTCTCTGCATGGGCGGCAAGCTGCGGCAAATTAAATGCAAACCTCATCTTGAAATCGTGACCGTCGAAATGTAACGATCCAACGACTTATTATGCAGTATGCCGCGTAATTTTCTGTTGCGGGAGAGCCGTTCCCGACGCGGGCGACCAGTGGTTTGCATTACGTTAACTTACCTGAAGTTCTCCAACAGAAGTGACCCAAGCCGCATGATGGCACTCATCGATGGCCTCAGTCTATTGACGCGTCGACCCGATTTCGGCGGCCCCCAATTTGACCCCAACGGCACCTACATACCGACAAATGGCATACATACGTTTCACGCGCACCACGACCCCTTTGAGCTCTGCTATGGCGGTGGTGCCGTGGGGCCCGCATCAGACTGCGGGCCCTTATCTGCTATGGCGGTGCTGCCGTTGGGCCCGCATCAGACTGCAGGCCCTTTATGCAGGCGGGCCCATGTTACTTTTTTATTCTTCTGCATACAATTATGAAGCAATGAAGTTGTGTCCTCCGGATTTTTGCATTTGGCACCCTGTGCAGTTCTTGGACGTTTGGAAACATGCATGGCATATGGCTAATGTAATGACTGACTAGCTAGACCGTTTCAGTGGTTTTTCATTTGCGGGTATTTCCTCGTAAATGGTGGGAAAGCGATCGCAGCCAATGGTTCTCACCACTAGACACTCCCGGCCAGTGAAGCTCGAAAAACACGCCCTGATCAAGCAAGCTGTTTCCGCCCACTGTAAAGGTCATCTTACAGTCGCTCTTTGCGTAAGCCAGCCATAATTTCAATGAACAAGGCTACACATTTGTATTCGGATTTCTTTGAAAAGAGTTTCTCGAAGTGAGGCGGGGAATAAGGCCGCTCACGGGAGCCGCCTGGATGGTCGGCTGAACCGGGCGGGTTTGGCAGATGTAACCGGATTTGGCTAATGGCTGGCGACCTGGAATTGTTAGTAGGGGCAGTGGCCCTATTGTGCTACAATCTCGAAACAATCTTATGCTTAAAGTTTGACAGGGCCGGGTTTGTTGAACCGGTTTGTTGAATGATAATTAGAACCTTTCGGAAAGGGTATTTGATTGGTTGTTGTTTTTGTGGTACGGTAGGTGTCGCTACATTCTCAGGTTGGCGTGTTAAGTTAAGCTCGGTTGCTGATGTCAGCCCCGTGCTAGGGCAGTTTGACTACTTTGGCGGCGTAGTGACATTGTTGTGGTCTTTTTTCTTGTAAACGTTGGCTGAGCGCCGACGGCTGAGGCTATGGCGGTACAAGAAGTGCCTCACCAGCCTTGCGCTCAGCATGGGTGCGGGGCTAAAATTTGTTAACCAAATTTCCGGCATCCATGATCCCTGGCTGCTTAAGGCGGTTGGGATTCATGGCTGCCACTGGCCCGGAATTAATGTCCGGGTGATCGGGGTTTAAATGCGAAGCGGGGGCTGATGCATTATTTAATGGCTGGTTTGTTTGAAAGAAACGGCCAGCTGGCCGGGTTGGGCAAGGGCTAGCTTGCTTGATGGTTCCGTACCTGGGGATGCTTGCGCCTCGGGTTGGGCTGTCGGCAGGCTGGCCTGCCTTTAAGTTGTCTCGTACCTGGAAATGCTTGCATTCCGGGTTGGGCTTGGCTTGAGGGCCGCCGCGGCTCGGGGGGGTAAAAAATTTAAGTCACCGTTGTGGGACACGGAGCCTCGGCGCAGGAGGCAAGGGCTGAAAACCAACTTGATTTCGTATTCAGTGGTATTTCCACTTTTTTGTACGGAAGGAGTGTTTATGTGCTCGGCACTAGGTTGGTTGCTCTTCAAAAAAGTTGTAAACTGGGCGTCGGCTGGAATCAGCGGCGCCAGTCAGCAGCTTTTGCTTTGACTTTGTGTTCCGCGACAGCACCCCTTAGCGGATCAGAGAAGAGGTCGGCAACGAGGTCAGCGGGGGCCCCCGAGTGGGGTCAAAAATGCGAGCTGTGTCGATCGACAGAGCATGAATTTTTGTGCATTCACAGTCGCTGGGAATTAAATCTGTTTTCTGGCAACGGAGAGCGCCCATCGCGACAGGACAGCTTTTGACGGGAAAGGAAATGGTGCTTCTTTAGCGGACCGGAGGGCCAGGAAGGGGAGGTTGGGTAATCGCGAGCCATGCCTAAGGAGTTCTTAATAGCGGTTCTGTAACCGCTACCTGTCTGTATGCATCTACTTATTGTTTTAACAAAGATGCTGGTGACTATGGTGAGCAAACGGGTGTATGAATCGGATTTCTTTGAAAAGAGTTTCTCGAAGTGAGGCGGGGAATAAGGCCGCTCACGGGAGCCGCCTGGATGGTCGGCTGAACCGGGCGGGTTTGGCAGATGTAACCGGATTTGGCTAATGGCTGGCGACCTGGAATTGTTAGTAGGGGCAGTGGCCCTATTGTGCTACAATCTCGAAACAATCTTAATATGCTTAAAGTTTGACAGGGCCGGGTTTGTTGAACCGGTTTGTTGAATGATAATTAGAACCTTTCGGAAAGGGTATTTGATTGGTTGTTGTTTTTGTGGTACGGTAGGTGTCGCTACATTCTCAGGTTGGCGTGTTAAGTTAAGCTCGGTTGCTGATGTCAGCCCCGTGCTAGGGCAGTTTGACTACTTTGGCGGCGTAGTGACATTGTTGTGGTCTTTTTTCTTGTCCCACCCACCCACCCTCTTTGGTGGCCTGGTCTGCGCGGGTAATCGCGAGCCATGCCTAAGGAGTTCTTAATAGCGGTTCTGTAACCGCTACCTGTCTGTATGCATCTACTTATTGTTTTAACAAAGATGCTGGTGACTATGGTGAGCAAACGGGTGTATGAAACTCTTTTCTTGGTTATCGGTGTGCCTTTGTTTGGATGCAGGGGGGATCGCTGTGCCGACACAACGCGTTCAACGTGCTGGGCATCAACAATCCTGACGTCCCAAGGTGTACTGGAGGGGCGGGGACCTGATGATCAACCACAAGATGTGGACACCCCCTGCGGGCTAGAATAGCCCTAGCTTGTAATCATTGGTAGTCGCCATGGCAGCCATGCCTAGAATGTTTGCCTAGCTGGGCCACCATACGTAGTCACGTGCACCGCTAACACACGGTACACAACCAGCCGTAGCCTTAGCTGAGTCCTTGTACAACCATGCTACGTCCTGGCTATGCTCAGATTACTTGCCCACACACCTGTTATGATATGCTCACGTGGGTCTTATTGCACCCACAGATCTTGCCGGATCGTTTATCGGGTCCGCCGATAGCAGCTGTGGCATGCCTTTGGCATGAAGGAGAAAGGGGGTCTCTGCCCTAGTTCCTGCTGTGCACACACAGGGATCGATTAAAAGCACTTCGGTGCTCCGTGACCCAACGGGAGCACGAGTTTAATTAATTAAAATTAGTGGTGCTGAGTTTTTTTTTCACATTAATGACTGAATGAAATAAAGCTCATGATTTTTCTCGTGTTATACTCTTGGTGAGAAATTTTTCACCATGTTGACTCATGATTTTTCTCGTGTTATACTCTTGGTGAGAAATTTCTCACCTTTTCTCACCTTTTCTCACTTTTTCTCACTCATTCTCACCTTTTTTCTCACTTTAGGGTTTTTCTCACCCCATTCTCACCCCCCCCCCCTTTTTCTCACCAAAATCTCACCCGAGTGAGATTTTCTTGAGTGTGTTTGCGGAAAAAATTGAGATTTTTCTCAATTTTCTCACAAAAAATCTCAACATGGTGATAAAATTGAGAGTTTTTGAGAAAAATCTCAAAATCTGAGTTCCTAGTGTCGATCGAGCGGAACAGGGGACGATGGCCGTACCTGGCGGCCCTGGACGCGCCCAGGCGGACGTCAACGCGCTGGCCCAGGGTGCTCCCAACGCTGCCATTTTTGCGGGCTTTGCGGCCCGCGCCCCGTTGCTGGCGGCCCGGCACCTGCCCGTCATGCCCTGCCGCCGCCCCGGCCCGCTCTACCGCCAGGCCCCCCGGTCTTGGCCCCCCGGCACCGCCTCGATCAAGCGTAACCGGGACCCGTTGCTGAAACCGGTGCTCATGGCCGCCCTTGTGGAGGCCTACGCACACGCTCAGGACGCAGAGGCGGCCCACCAGTGCATCGCAGATGCCAAGGCCTGCCAAGCTCGCAACCAGGGCAAGGACATGTGGTACCACCTCGACCGGCTACTGAGGCGGCCGGCGGCAGCGCACCCCGGTGAAGCACACACGGGGGACGGCACGGCGCCGGTCAGCCTTGACCGCTGGTTCAATGGCCCACAATGTTTCGACTTGACAGGCGGTGGGGCTCGCGCCCCCCCCCCCGCCGCTTCACCCCGAGACGGCCCGGCGCCCGTCTCGGTGTTGCCAGACCCCCCCGCCGCCTGCGCTCCCCTCCTCGGCCGCGGACTACCAACAAGTCCCCGGCCTTGCAGGAGGACTGCCTTGCCACCAACGGCGTCGTCCACCCCTTCACTTTGAAGGAATTCGACGGTGCCCTTGCTCGCAGGCCTCCGGTACGACGCGGCGGTCGGTGCCGACCACCTTTCGGCTGAGCTGCTGAAGACCCCTGATCATGACCTGGCGGTGCGGGAGCTTCTGCTGGCGTTCTGCAAGCGTGTCCTGCTCTCTGATGAGCCTCCGCCTGCTGAGTGGCAGACGGCCATCCGAGTCATGCTGTACAAGAAAGGCTCTGCTGCTGACCCCAGTAACTATCGGGGTGTCTGCCTCCAGAGCGCCGCGCTGAAGGTCTTCATGCGCATGATGCTGCACAGGCTCCGCGCCCTGCTGGACCCACACCTGGGTGAGTCTCAGATGGGTTTCCGTCGTGGTCGTAACACTGTCATGGCTGTGTTTGTCGCGCGCCGGTTGATGGACGAAGGTGCGTCGCCTTTGCCCTGACAGTTTGCCGCTAGTCTTCATTTTTATTGACTATATCAAGGCCTTTGACACGGTCCTCTGGGAGGCTCTTTGGGCCATCCTATGTACTAAGCTCTGGATCGGGTACCACCAGCGTTTATTGCTGCCATTCGTGGACTGTATGAGGGCTCACAGGCAGTAGTGCGGACTGCGGAAGGCACCACCCCACCATTCCCCCTTCACCGGCCACGGGGTGTGGCAAGGTTGTGTCCTGTCCCCATATGTATCTGTTCATCATTGTCGTGGATCACGTCATGCGCCGGGCACGTGCGTGCTTTACCGCTCTTAAGGGGTTCGAGCCCGGCTTGGACATCCGCCGCGAACACGGCGGCGTTGACCCTGGCTACCGCCTGTCCGACTTGATTTATGTGGATGACACCACCCTCATCGCGCGCCCGGCCCCGAGCACATTCAGACCTGGCTGGACTGTCTGGGGTTAGAGGCGAGGGCGGTGGGGTTGGAGATTAGTGTCAAAACTGAGGCGATGGTGATTGGGGCTTCCAGTCGCCCGCCGCTGCCGTGGCTGCTAGACGGGACGGAGGTCCCGTTCCGTGATCGCTTCAAACTGCTGGGGAGCATGCTCCCCGACACCGCCGACGATGTGGACACCCGCATCGGCCTGGCCTGGGCTAGGCATCGTTCGCTCAAAACCTACTGGCACTCGAAGGCCCTCGGCGAGCACCGCAAGCGCATGCTCCTCAAGGTCCTGGTCCTCACGGTGCTCACCTATGGCGCCGAGGCATGGACGCTCACGGACACGCTGGCCGCCAAGCTAGACGGCACGGTAACCAGGATGCTCCGTCAGGCCCTGAATGTTGGGTTTTCCACGCATAGGTCTTTAGAATCTTTGTACCAGGGCATTAATTAAACCCATAGTCCGCTGACCCATTTTTGGCACTTTTATACCCCTGAAAATGAAAAAAATCATAACTTACAGGCCACAACTCCAAATACCCCCAACCAAGATGCTAGGAGTATCTACACTTCAAGGGCTTTCAGAATATGCAATAATACCTTGGCTTTATTAAAGCATTTGGATGATAGCTCCAGTCAAAGCTGGCCAAAAGACGATCTTTTTTCCCCAAGGAAAAGTCTACCCCCCCCTAACTTCCCAGGGAGGGCAGGGAATCTCAATACCAACATTGGACAACTTAGTTGGATAGTCCAATGGGGGTTTCCTTGGGTCAGACCACCCGGATAACCCATTACCCCTATATAACGTGCTCATACATGTGTGTGGGTTACGCGCGTGAAAACAGCTATCTATCTATGACATGCAGCACAATAATGCATTATAACAAGCTATCAAAGGCTGCCAAAAGTGCTGGAATACAAACACGTTGCCTACCTGCACTGACGGAGTGGTATACTCCAGAGAAATGCCCAAAACTGGGCACTTTCAGGGCTAATACCACTCTTTACAACAGGCATGGAACTTGCTGAAATATGCATGGATAAAATCGTCATTCATAATGCATGGGATACGTATTCCGCTGCAAACAACACGCAAATACGTTGTCGTACCTGGCTCGTTCATGCCCTACCCGGATTCCGCTGGCCGGGACCCTCATATCTCACACATACTGATGCTCCACAGGCAAAGGCCGCCATAGCCGCATACTTCATGATCCACCATGGCTACCAGGTCGATGTTCCGTGCAAAGATGGCCACTAAACTAGTCCGCATTCTCAGCAAACGCTGCAGCTGACGTTGTTATATTATAGGTTTCAGCTCGCAGTCACATGGAAATAATTAATGATTGTGTGCCGGTACTTAGCCATTTTGTGGTTCGAGGCGTTCGGGTTAATTCAGCGCATTGGGACTTAGCCGTTTTGAGGTTCGGCTGAATTTTGGCTTGTGTGATCCACAACGATTTAAGTTACGCTGTGTGCGTTATGCCTCGTGAGTTACGCCCTAGACTTTGGCTGCGCGGCACTGGTCCGGTACTGAGGTGCGGACTAGGATTCTGGGTACTGCCGGCTGGCGTGACAAGTGGCGAGATACTGGTGTGGGTCGATTGGTCGGTACTCGGCTGGTGTGTTGTAACGGAGATGTGTAACGGAGATGCGTTCCCAGGCTTGCGTCGGTGCCTAGCGCTGCAGGCTAGCCTAGCCGCCTGACAGACGATGATGATCCAAAAGCCAGCATTGTGTTGCGGCGGTCCAACGGTTGTTGCTGCTATGCTGGCAATGGCTATGGTTGCGCTGGTAAATTAAGCTGGGGGCTTGGCTCTGAGTTTGTAACCTGATTACCGTAAAATTATCATTTAATAAAATTCGAACTCGATTTTAACATGTACTAGGACGGGGTTAATTAATAAGGAAAAACGTAGCAATGTCGGATCAAGAACAAGAAGAGACGGATTCGAGAAAGCGTACTGGGTGGAAGGATTTAAGAAATGAGAAGAATTTGATAGAGCTGTGCAAAACACGAGTCGGGACAATTCCTCTTGATGCGGCAGTGACATTGGTAGAGGATTTCTGTGACAGGTTTGAGGCGTTTGTGGCGGATCATGCAGATAAAACCGAGGATCTGTATGGGCTATTCCGGGATGCCGGAATGTTTAGAGCCGACAACGCCATTCTAGTAAATTGCCTGCGCTCCTGCCGTGACGAGAAAATCGAGGGCGCTGCAATTGGAGGTAGGTTGCGTGCAGCACTTCTTGAATCGAAAGCATCTGCCAAGTCTCGTCATGTTGGCATTTATAATTGGGTGCCGAAGCGTCCCTACACACTCGACCTTCTCGCTTTGAGAAATGCGAGAAACGAGAGTGTAAAGGATGGCATTCCGGTGGTGGAACTGGCGGTGGTGGACCGTTATGTTCGCAATGCCAAGGACCTTAATTTCCAGAATGCCATGGCAGCTCTCAAGCGTGAGAAAGCCGAGGATGATCTCAATAAGGCGATTGAGGTTATCACGGGCATTGTCGAGGGTGAGGAGAGGGACATGGTGGCCCAACTGCGGGCCCAAGGTAAGCTCAATGAGCTGGGTCTGATTTCCCCTGCATTACCGCCTGTCGCTGTGAATTCCATTCCTTCTTCTGGTGGTGCCCAAGGTGGTGCTGCTAAAGCGCCGGATGGGGGCAAGGTGGCCGCCATTGCGGGCGGTGGTGGCTCTAGCGGCGCGGGGCCCAGCGGGCCTCGGGGCAATGGGGGCCCGATGCGTAGGGGCAATAAGGGCAGCTTCAGCCGAGCGCAGCGCATGCCTGGGAAGCGATGGCAGCAAGGTAGACAGCAGCCATACCCGCAGCAGCAGCAGCATGCACAACAGCCTGCAGCTGCGTCGCCGTATCAGCAGCAACAGCGCTCGCAGCAGCAGCAGCAGCAGCAACAGCAGCAGCAGCGTGCACAGCCGGCGGTGCATGGGGCATGCTTTGTGTGTGGGAAGTCGGGACACATGGCAGCCAATTGCTATCACAGGCACAAGGACACTCTCCAGGCACGCAGCAACGCCAACTCGCAAGCACCAGCGGTGTGTCACAGGTGTGGGCAGCCAGGGCACTTTGCGAGGGACACTCACCTGTGCCCAGCGGCCCAGGGCGGTGGCCGTAGGTGACTAGGTGAGGTTGGCATGCGGGCTGGTGCAGGGGAGGCCAGCTCGACCCCCCAGGTGTACTCACCCTACCTGGGTGCTCAGGTGGCGGTGCTAGCAGGCACTAGGGAGAAGGGGGGCCACCTGGAGCATGGGACAGCTGCAGAAGGGGGAAGGGCAGTGTCTCAGGGGATGGGGAATGAGTGGGTTGGAGGCGCTGCAGGGGGGCACACCGCAGCGGGCGGGCCGCCGGTAGGTGGTACCTCACCAGACCCTAGTTCAGCACATGTGAATGGTGCGGCGTGCGGTGAGGCAGCCGGGTCGCTCAGTGTACTTAACATGGCCACACGGTTACACAAAGCACTAGGGCATGGGCATGCGGGTGAGGAGTGGGCAGCCATGCTAGGGTTCACAGACTTAGTGGATATGTGCAAGCAGGTGTGGTTAAGGTGTCGCAAATGTCAGGAGCGGGCACCTAAACCGCACAAGTTCCATGCACGTAGGCCAGAGTTTGAGCGAGGTGTGGTGCAGTGTGATGTATTCATGTATGACGACAGAGACTACGTGCTTGCAGTGGGCAGGTTCTCCAGGTACAAGGTCATGGTGCCACTTGAGCGCAAGCTGAAGGAGCACTTGTGTGATGCATTGCGTCTCCTCAGGTCCAAGTTTGGTGTGGCATCTGTGTTGGAGTGCGATCAGCAGTTTGAGTGCTGTGTGGGTGAGCCGGGTGTGGGGAAGATAGAACTTGCTGGGGTAGCTGACCACGAGCACCAGGGTCTTGTCGAGCGCCACATACAGACATCGAAGCAGGTGATGGCATGCATGGAGAAGATGAGAACAGGCTCGTATCGTGAGAGGCTGGTGATCTGCAATGAGATAGAGCAATGTCTCAACAACCGTGTAATGGTCAAGGTGTTGGGTGGGCAGGTGGCAGTCACGCCTAAGGGAGTGGAGATGGGCTTGTTGTCACCTGAGGCTGTGGAAGAGTACAGGGATTATTTGAGCGATCGTTACGTGCGCATGGTAAAGATGGACCTGCGACGTGGACAGGTTTATGTGCCGTGCGTGAACGCCAGGGTCTGGGCCTACGCGGAGGGCAGTCATGGAAAACGGGGCCTATGGAGAGGTCCCGGTGTGGTCAAGGAGATCGATCCTGATCACATGCTTGCTTCGGTAGCGCTAGAGGACAGTTGCTACGACAAGCTGCTAGCGTGGAAACACCTGCGCCCCTACTATGACGGGCTGGGGCCGCCAGACCCACCCGCTGAGGAAGGTGTTAGGGACCCCAGTGTGCAGGCTGGGGGTGAGGCGGGGGATCCCGGGGCTGCAGGGGGGGTGAGGGAGGGGGGTGGGCCTGATCAACCTACTCGCTCCCTTTCGCCGGAAGCTGGGTTGCCACCTTCCAAGGGCGGTCCCGCTAGCGTGGGGTCGGGCGGTTCGGGGGTTGCCCCAGCCGTTGACGACCAGGAGAAGCAGCGCGCCGCGGTACTAGCCCGCCTAGTGGAGCGCCTGCAGGAAGCTCGACGCGCTGCCACGGTGGGCGAGCAGCGGCAGTTGGGGGGCAACATCTCGCGGGCCGGCAAGGAGCGGGTGGCCGAAGGTGGGATGGTACCACGGTCCGGTGAGGCGGGTGAGCCAGCCGAAGGTGGGGTTGCACGGGCCGGCGATGCTGGGGCATTGACCGCAGGTGCGGGGCAGCAGGCTGGTGGCGTTGGCGGGTTGGCCGACGCGGGGCCTATATTGCCGAGTGAGGGCGACAGCCCCATGGACGACAGCGAGGCTGTCGAGGAGAGAGGTGAGCCAGGTGAGCTGGTGGCTGCGGTCTCTAAGCTTGCCAACTGGTATTCGGACGGGCTGGGTAGTTGTCGATTGGAAGTGGACACTGACGCGGTGGTGTGCTTGCTGGGTGAGGGAGTAGCCAGGCATCTGCCGTGCACTGCGTCCAGGTGGAGGTATGTGGAGGACTTCTCCGGGTTAGTGAGGATGCCGGTGCGGGGTGAGGTAATGCTGACGATCTTGGGGAGAGAGACGCCGTTTTGCGTGCTCGAGGGGTATGATGGACCCGCCATTTTGGGACTTCCTTTCCTGGACCATCCTGATGTGCGGATTCAGAGCTCATTGCTAACCCGAGTAGGTCACGGGTCGATAGAGCTACAGTCTTACAAGTCAGTCGAGCCTCTCAGTCGCATTTGCAGCACAGTGGCTAGGCTAGCAGCACTGTCGGGTACGGAGGGTGTAGCGTGGGGCGCTGATCTCCCGCCAGCTGCTGACCTCGTTATGCCTGCATTACTGCATCCCAACAGCCTAGGAATCACTGAGAGGGACATAGCCGCACATTCCCCGATCACATTCCCTGAGCTTGTACTGCAGATGTCAACGCCTAGTGGGTTCTCGAGCTGGTGGTGTGCATTCCGTAAGGCACTTGAGGAGTGGCAGGGCTACGGGGTGTATGAACCGCTTGACACGGTGCCGAAGGGGGCTAGGGTGCTTCCGCTGAAGATGGTGCTGTCCCACAAGGTGAAGGCAGGTGTGGAGATCTGCTACGTGAGGCCGGTATCACAAGAGTTTGCAGGTACTAGCCCGCTGGCCAAGGAGGAGCTCTACACCCCAGGGATGGCATGGGACACGTTCAGGATGGTTAGCATGATTTTTCTTAGCTTTCTGGACGAAGGCAAGGACTACGCGTGTGCGTCCATTGATGTCAAGCGCGCATTCCCTAACTCTAGCGAGGAAGTGGCGCAAGAGGTGTGGGAGGGTACTCCGCCTCTAGTGGTGCAGACGCCGCCGTTCTGGAAGGAGGTGGTCACGTCTGAGTTCATGGGTCTGTGCAAGGCTATAGAGGGTCTGCAGAGCGCGTCGATTGTTTGGAGGATAACCCTCATGCGTGCGTTGGGTGAGATCGCAGAGTTTGAGGTATCTCCCTACGACCCATCGTTGTTCGTGGCGCGGATGCCGTCTGGTCCTATGTTTGTACAACTGCATGGGGATGACCTGCGTGTCATTGCTTCGCGGTCAGCCTTGCATGCATTCTATGCTGACATTGGGCGGCGGTTCCCAGTGGGTGAGTTGCAGCAATTGGGGCCGCAGACGCCACGGGTGTTCTGCGGGGTGGTGCAAACCCTGCGGGTGGTGTCGGGTAAGCACCGGATGCACTTGGGTATTCCTGACAAGTACAGGGAGGAGCTCATGCGCGATGTGGAGGAGTTGTGCGCCAAGGGTTTGTGGAGCAGATTGCGTGGCAAGCTCGGGTGGATGGCAGCGGTGTGTGGGCCTGACCTGCTGGTGTTAAGTAGGACTGTGGATGAGGTGTTGGCTCTCGTTTCTCCGTCTGTGATCAAGCAGTATGTTGCTGAGAGCCAGGGTGTAGTACTTTCTGGTTTGTCTCTTTCTCAGCCGATTGTGTTGCATTGCTTTGCTGACACGTCTGGCGAGGGCAGGGAGCTCACCAAGACGAGAGCTCGCATGGGCGGCTTGTTTGTGCTCTCCAACCCCAAGGGCAATGGTTCGCTCTGTGGGTGGTACTCTAGGTTGTGCCGCAGGGTGGCAGTTGGATCGGATACCAATGAGTGTCGCGGGGTGTGTGAGTGCATCAAGGCGTCCCTGTATCTAGAGCAATTTCTGCGCTGGATGGGCAAGTGGCTGGATGCTCGTTTGGTACTGACCACGACTGTGCATACCGACAGTCAGCCGCTTGTGAGTTTCATTCTCAACAGCCTGTCCAGGACGCGCGACCTGGATTTCCTACTACTCAAGGAACTGTCATACGCAGTGAGCGTGCTTCATCTACCTGGGAAGCTCAACCCGGCTGATGCGCTGACCAAGCTGTTCGCTGGGGCGCGCGACCAGTATCGCCTCCTGCGGATGGTCATGGGGGGCTCTCTCGGGGATCTGCAAGGACTGCTGGAGGGTTTGATGTAGATCTGGGCAATGGACCATGTGGCATGAGAATTTCAGGCTGGCAGGCGTTGGGACGCATTACATGTGGGCTGGGAATGACCCCTGGATCGAGCCCATCTCAGGATGACCCAGTACGGTTGGATAACTCTATCTTGGTGGGGATGTACCTGATGGGATGGTCCTGGGTTGAGGACCTGATCGGAGGCGGGGACTGTGGTTGGTGATGTGTGAAAGTCCGTGGGTTCAGGGTGTGGTTGGTGTTGGAGCCGAGGGTGGTCTTTTGATCAGTCTTGTATTCTCGCTTGCTTACTTGACTTACTGACAGATGCTGGTTGTACTACCAGGGCGTGAATGGGCGCCAAGTGAGGGGTGCGGACTCCCCTAGTACATAGCGTCCTGTGTTAGTGCTTCCTGGTGAGGTGTCTGTCGGTTACTCTCGAGCTGAGTGAGATAATGATTGGTGGGATGTGTGACTGCTCGGGAAAAAGCGGCTGGTGTTATATTATAGGTTTCAGCTCGCAGTCACATGGAAATAATTAATGATTGTGTGCCGGTACTTAGCCATTTTGTGGTTCGAGGCGTTCGGGTTAATTCGGCGCATTGGGACTTAGCCGTTTTGAGGTTCGGCTGAATTTTGGCTTGTGTGATCCACAACGATTTAAGTTACGCTGTGTGCGTTATGCCTCGTGAGTTACGCCCTAGACTTTGGCTGCGCGGCACTGGTCCGGTACTGAGGTGCGGACTAGGATTCTGGGTACTGCCGGCTGGCGTGACAAGTGGCGAGATACTGGTGTGGGTCGATTGGTCGGTACTCGGCTGGTGTGTTGTAACGGAGATGTGTAACGGAGATGCGTTCCCAGGCTTGCGTCGGTGCCTAGCGCTGCAGGCTAGCCTAGCCGCCTGACAGACGATGATGATCCAAAAGCCAGCATTGTGTTGCGGCGGTCCAACGGTTGTTGCTGCTATGCTGGCAATGGCTATGGTTGCGCTGGTAAATTAAGCTGGGGGCTTGGCTCTGAGTTTGTAACCTGATTACCGTAAAATTATCATTTAATAAAATTCGAACTCGATTTTAACAGACGTCCCTTACCCAAACTGGATGCCCGGGCTGGCGCAGATTGCCCGGCCATAGGGAGAAAATCGACCTATGACAAGCTATGACTCATCTGGAACTGACGACCAGGAAAGTCATATTTTCCTACCTGTATTTTCCTAACCCTATAAATCTGGCGGTGCCTGACCTACGAAAATCATGCATCGTCATTCTGAGCAACATTCTGAACCGTTTCAAGCCGTGAGACGCAAAAAATTCGTGACAGCGGCACGTTGTCAGCCATATCTCATTACGCGCGCGCGCGAGCGAAATTTTCCCGCCAAAGTCACGTGATACATTCTCAATGCACGTTGTAATTACCAGGCTATGGCGAATATTACCCCCAAACCTATGCATCACCTTCGTCCCTAAGTGTTCCCGGACCCACCGGACCACTGACATCCGTCACAGGTGGCGCGGCGCTCACGGCGCGGCGCGAAATTCGACCGTTAGTCAAACTACCCGACAGGTCGGGTAGTTTACGGACTAGTAGTTAATTAATTAATTAAACTCGTGCTCCCGTTGGGGAGTCACGGAGCACCGAAGTGCTTTTACTCCCTGTGTGTGCACTACAGGAGAAAGGGCAGAGACCCCCAGTCTCCTTCATGCCAAAGGCATGCCACAGCTGCAATCGGGCGCGGCTAGCTAAAAGGACAGGCTAACGATCCGGCAAACTGTGGGTGCAATAAGACCCATGTGAGCATATCATACCAGGGCATGCCTCGCATTTCGGACGAGATTAGACAGCGTAGGATAGATAGCACTTGTAGGACATGTTGCTCGCACCAGCCAGGTCGACACCGCCCTTGGTCTGGCCGGCCCCCAGCGGCTTGGCGGCCAGCCAGGGCGGCATATCCTGACCTGGCCTGGCCCCAAGGACATACCTAAGAAGGTAGGCAAACATGTCATGACCTACCCACAGCAGTTGCTGGCCGACCTAGTGGTCCCAGCCCCCTTTGAACATCACATTCACTCCCTCTCTCTTGCTTGGACTGCTATGCAGAACAAGAAGAGGTGGAAGACCATTGTCCAGGCTCATACGCCAGCCCCTGTGGGCAAGGCCCCCCCCCCAAGAGGAAGGGGCGCTTT
Organism: Mesostigma viride; assembly: GCA_009746045.1. Taxonomy (NCBI): domain Eukaryota; kingdom Viridiplantae; phylum Streptophyta; class Mesostigmatophyceae; order Mesostigmatales; family Mesostigmataceae; genus Mesostigma; species Mesostigma viride. The sequence goes on from RPFO01000002.1 coordinate 2,427,436, forward strand.
GCTGAGTAGAATAGGTAGGGTTTTCTAGATTAGGTTAGATTAAAGTTAGATTAGTTCGGTTTCGCGGCTTTGCCCACCTCCATCCATCCAGCAAGGGAATATGTGCTACATGATCTCCCAACGGAGTCATGTTATAATTTAATTAAATTTTAATAGGATGGATCGATGATGTAAGCTATCTAGGTCCTAGTTACAGGGTTGTGGGCACCACGGCCCGAATCGCTATGAATGCCAACGCGGTCACTTGCGGAGCCCCCACAGACTTGCGGGTGGTCTCCTTCATCACTACTTGCCATCTATCCTTGCGTACCATCTGCCTCCATTAATTAATTAATTAATTAATAGACACGTGACTGCGTCACGTGAGCATAAGTCCGCAGTGGGAGGGGAACATGGGATGGAATGGATGATGTAAGCTATCCTCCATATTACAGACAAACCAGGAGGCTGCCTGCATGGGTGTGAGCCCGTCACGTCTAGGGTAGCACATGTCCATGCCGAGTCTATCACGTGAAGTCCACGGATGGCGGCCCTGCATGCCGCGCGCGGCCTGGGGAACGCCAGGTGAGGACATAACTCCCAGGCTGGGCGGGCTTGGTGCCAGCTAGTCTATCTGATGTGTCTACCTGATCTGTGCGGGCCAGGTGCCCGGCTGGGCCCAGGCGCCTGTGCCTGAGAATGTGGGAAACATAGGGCAAAATAGCCCGGTGCAATTTGCCCCCACCTGGAATAATCCACCTGGAATAATATTCCCCACCTGGAACTATCCAATCTCAAGTAGAATGCCTACGTAACTTCTTAACCCGTGTTTTTTTACAACGCGATACATCGCGTTGTAGGGTTAGAACGCGATGTATCGCGTTGTAATCTGACACGTGGCAAACCTATTAAACATGCGATTTTTGGTCTGAAACTTTCAACATAGGTCAGAAACATCTCATAGAATTCAAGAAAAAATCCTGGTTTTTTTGGTATTTTTTTTGTGACAGCTGCAAACAAATATGTACCACTGAAATCAGGCATTTTCGCGGGACGAAGGTGAAGACGACGGCGATGGCGGCAGGTAGATCTCGCCAGTTTTCGCGCCAATTTCAGTGGCTGTTGGGTGGCACGACCATGATGATGCGTTCAAAGGTTGATAATTAGGTTTCTACGAGTTTGTTGAGGTACTGGGGCAAAGGAAACGTAGTTTTTTCCAGTTTCTCACCCAACTTTCATGCGGAAACCCTGGAAACCGGCATACATATTATTACGTCAAGACTCGGGTCTGCTGCGGCACCATGCTTGGTATTTCCATGGTGTTTCGACTTCTTAACACATGTTCTATTAACCGTGGAACTCCAAGGTAACCAGACTCTTTATTAAAACAATAAGTAGAGCACATCGGGAAGTGGCCCTCAACTGGCCATCCTTACCCATGGGAACACTTGATGTCCAAAAAGGCTAGCCTTACCCCCAAACAGGCATCACACAGGGAGGGCGGGTGGGAAAACAAAAGAGACCGCCATGAGCTAGGTGAGCGAGCTTTTATCGTGTTTCAAGGCCAACGGCTCTCTACCAACGGCCAGATCCGGCAACGGCCTCTAAACAGTTTTAGCCGTCAAGTTTTACTTCAGATATTGCTTGTTGCAAACCCGTCCGCAATCACAGATCTGTTAGGAGAACCTAGACGCAAAAATCCGTCGTCAAGGTACTCAGCACACCGTCAAGGTATGGGCCGCAACAATTAGGCCATATCATCCGTAATACTCGTACACTAAAAGCCTAATCAACCTTATTACGATCACATCACCCAGCTCTATTTCACCTAGCATCAGCGGCTCCCCTTCCGTATCACTATAAAGAAACTATGTTCAGAGAACCCCGATTCTATTAACCGTGGAACTCCAAGGTAACCAGACTCTTTATTAAAACAATAAGTAGAGCACATCGGGAAGTGGCCCTCAACTGGCCATCCTTACCCATGGGAACACTTTATGTCCAAAAAGGCTAGCCTTACCCTTACATCCCTCCCTGGCGACCCAAGCCAGGGGCAAAACAAAAACCGGTGGACGCATAAGACAAGAATGAAGGGAACTTAAGAGGAAGGCAGAGAAAAGACGCTCCGCCAAATGCGCGGGGGGCAGGCGGCGATAGCCCGAACCAGGGCGTCAGGAAGGGTGAGGGCCAAGCTCCGGTGCAATCCCACATAGTGGGCGACAGTTTTGCTGCTGCGCCAGCGACCCCGATGCTGAATATCAGCCATGCTGCGCTGCCGCAAAAAATCATAGGTAGCCCCCCCATGCCGCAGCCCGTGAATGGTAAACACCGTGTCGACCCCCAAAGCTTGCGTGGCCTGATGCCAAACCCGGCTGAACTGGGCATAATCGTAAGGGAACACCCGCTCCCAGGCCGCCTTGCCACGCATACAAGCCCGCAAGAGGGTCTCAGTCATGACATCCTCGATCACCACAGACTGCACCTCCCCCTTAGCCGTCTTAGCTGACATCAACAACAAGGCGCCCCGCTGCGAACCCCGCAACCGAACATCAGGCTGCAAGCGCACATGGCCGACCAACAGGTTGAGCGCCTCCGATACCCGCAGGTATTGTTGGAAAATAACGATGACCATCATAGCCGCACGAGGCTGCCGCTGGAGCACCATAGTACAAGCAAGCGCAAACGCAGCCTCCCATGGAATGGGGGGGGGGCACGAGGGGGTGCCAACGTGCGCCAGCCAGCCAAAACACTTCGTGCCAAGGCCCAATCCCGCACCTCCCGGGGAAAGTACAAATTCAGGCCCATAAGCGCATTGACACACAACTGGCGGCTGTAACACCGTGAGTGCGCCCAAGCGACATACTCGCAATAGTATTCCTCTATCGTCAAGCCGCGCAACAAGCTGCCAACCCGACCCCGCCGGCTCGCCCACCATGCGAAAAAGGACCTAAGACCCCGATGGTAAACCATCAAAGTAGCCGGCTTCACCTTGCCCTCAAGAAGGGTCAAGTAGCTAGCGCCAAGCCGAGGCCCGGGATTGGGATGAACACCCTCGCGAGTCAAATCGCGGACCCACCCGGCCACCGAGGCAGCCATGGAAAGCCCCCGCGAAGGCCCATCCGCAGGCTGAAGCTCACTTGGCGTCCAGACCCATTGTGAGCGGCTGCCGGTGACCAACGTAAGAGCGCACAACCGGCGGCATTGCTTGTTTAACCGGTAAGAAGAGGAACGCCCTTTAGCCAAGCAGCCCAAAGCGGCAGTGGAGTCCACTAACCTCACCACCCGCTTACCCCATGTTCCGAGGTTCCGGGCCGAGCGCTCCACCCCCTTCACAGCGGCCCGCACTTCCTTCTCGTTGATGTGCATGGTCGAATCGCGCCAGCGACTCTTGATCCCTACGCGCCATCGCCCGTGGATGATGGCTTTTCCGCGGCCTTGGTCAAGGGTCTAGGCCCGGCATACATGGCCTCACCTGGGGTGAGGAGGGTTGGGTAACCCCGCACCTCCCGGGCCCGAGCTAATTCCGTCACCTCAGCTGGGGCCATCTCAGCGTAGACAACCCCCTGCCCAAAACTAGACGCATCCGAGGCCACCACCACCGGAGCCAGGGCAGCCCCCCGGTCCACACGGAGCATGGGGGCCAACGCCATGGCACACTCGAGCTCATCGCGCACACCTTGCCACAAAGGTCGCGTTCGCTGGCCCCACCCCTTGAGGTTGATGAACTTAAAACTCTGCTGCCATATGGACAAGCAAGTGCGGCTGAGCATCTGCAGCCACACCCACCGGCCCACGACGGCCGCCAGCGCCTCAGCGGTAGCGCGTCCCCTCTCGAGGAGTACACGAGTGTGCGCAACCACAAGGGTGAGCTGCTTAGCTGTCGGCTCCAACACCCCATCCCGCCGGTGAACAACACCCAGAGCTTCTAGCTCGTCCTCCCCCTCCGGGCTAGCCATGATCGTCTTGTCCTTGGAGGGCACAAGGTTGTTAGGCGCGTACCCGTCTTCAATAGCACTCGCGATTAAGCGATTCACCGCCTCGCACGTGCGCCCATTGCTGACCACCAGGTCATCAATAGTGATGGATACCATAGGGGCAGGGGGGTCCTCAAGGTCGATTTGCATCTCCCTCGTGCTCTCCTCCTTGTACTCGATGGCTAGGGCGGTTGGGTTACCCCATGCATTCCGAAGCACGGTCAGCTCCCCTACACTTGTGAGGCGGTTCACCTGCCGTCTAGGATCCAAAGCGCCCGTGGCATAGAGGACCATCTCATGGATGGCTTCCCCTAGCGCTACAGCGTGGGAGTGCCCCATGGCCAGCACTTTCAGCACTGGCCACACCCTCCTCCGCCGCCCCGGCAGCCCGACATCGGTGGACCACACATCAGGTAGCCCTTGATAATCCCACCACCACTCCGGCACTTGGATGGTATAGTAATACGAGACCAGATCGCTCTTGGCCGTGTAGCACCGACCCTTGATATAGACCTCCGAGTATATGCCCAGGTGGGGTAACACCGTCTTAGGGGGGTCCACCCACAGTGCGTTCCCCAACTTCTTATTCACAATGAGCCTTAACTCCCCCACTCCTTTGGCCACCCCAAAACATCCGTCTACCCACTTTGGCCGCGTCTCTCGGAACTCCACCATCCCCACGTCCGCTGCCCTCCCCATCAACTTGCCCCACTCCGCCATGGTGCACCCTCGGCTGGGGGCAGGTACATTCCAATACCTCGCACTGGCAGCCACCTCCGGCTTGATGCAGTTGGCTCGCTCGCGTACACCTCTCGCCAACTAGGTCGTAGCGCCAGCAAATCCAGCAGCTTCGCCTTTCCTGCCACCTCGCGCTTCGGCAGACTCACCCGCTCCGCCACAAGTTGTTCATACTTATTACATTTCCCATAGATTAGATCACTTCCTTCTGCGGGGCCTGTCGCAACGCCGGTTACGCGGCGACTGTACCACTCGCAGTGCTTCTTGACCCTTTTCAGGGCCTCCGCCGTTCCTCTGGAGCACGCGCCTCCAGATTTAGGCGGAGGGTCTGCCCCCCCGTGCCATAGCCAATTCAACCACGTAATCACCTTGTGTTGTAGAGTGAAGGTCCGGCGGCGGCGAGTTGCACGCTGGCGTCTGCGTGCTGACCTCACTCTCCCCCACGTAGTGCTTAGAGGCATTGTAGGAAGAGGCAGTGGGAAGGGGGAGCGGTTTACCCTTTCGGTGTTTACTTGGTTTGCTGGGCCTTGCCCAGCTTCTCCATCATCGTGGCGCTTTGCAGGGCCATCTTCATGGCCGGGTTGCTCACCAAGGAGGCATCTTCCTTGAGAGCAAGGAGGTGGCCAGCCACCTTCCACCCTCCTGACCCCTGGCTCTCCACTAGGAGCATGCTGCCACCACCCTCATGAGATACTCTACCCCAGCCAACTCCCCGGCTGCCGGCCCCAACTCCTTGAAGAGTGTGTCCATGGCCAGGGCGATGTTCATGACCACCTTCCTGCTTTCCTGGTTCCTCCACCCCCTTGGCGAGTAGCCATGATCCAACTCTTTATCCCCCCTCCATTGTCGTTGGCATCCTCGAGCACCTCGGGGAGCACTCTCTCTTGCACCCTCCAATTCACCACTTGTGCTCGAGTGGGCAGCGTCACCCCTTTGGTCTTTTTCGGCTTCCTGGAAGCCCCATCTGCCCCGGCCAGCGCATCCTTCAATTTCGTCAGGAAATCCTCTTCCTCGGACTCCTCCTCCTCCTCCTCTTCTTTGCCCGCCTGCCCCTGCTTGCCAATAATAGCCGCCAGCTCCAAGAGCTGCTCCCTCACATCCCCCGCGGCCTTTCCCTTGCTCGGGGCTGGGCTTCCGACTTTTTTCGTCCCCTTTTTCGCCCCTTTCGTGGGCCGGCGTGGTGGCTGCATCTCCTCTTCGTCCGAGTCCGCCAAGTCCCGGGCGCTTTGGAGGGCTGCCACTAGCGCTTCGTTTGGGTCCGCTGCTGCCAGAATTTCAGGCCCGTCCACGTGGTCGACCAGCAGTCCAACGACGGACTCCAGCTGGGCCGCAGACCACCGGCTGACAGTAGTTACCCAGTCGGTCCCGAGGACCGCCTCAAAGGCAGCGCACACTTCAGGCAGGCCCGAGCAAGTGGAGAGCTCCTGATGGAGCCTTTTCTTCTGCGTCGGCCAGCCTAGTCGGCCCTTTCCCGTCTGTTTAGTAGCTGTCGGCACCTCGGGATTAGCTTTCGGTAATTGCTTCCCAGCACCTGTCGAACCTGGCTTCCGCCCGGGCTTCGGCATCCCAGCCGCTTTGCAGAAAGGAATTCCGGGCGTCAGCTACGCTGCCCCTGACCCCTGTCGCCGCCTTCGTTAAAACAAAAGAGACCGCCATGAGCTAGGTGAGCAAGCTTTTATCGTGTTTCAAGGCCAACGGCTCTCTACCAACTGCCAGATCCGGCAACGGCCTCTAAACAGTTTTAGCCGTCAAGTTTTACTTCAGATATTGCTTGTTGCAAACCCGTCCGCAATCACAGATCTGTTAGGAGAACCTAGACGCAAAAATCCGTCGTCAAGGTACTCAGCACACCGTCAAGGTATGGGCCGCAACAATTAGGCCATATCATCCGTAATACTCGTACACTAGAAGCCTAATCGATTTATTCATTCCGAACGCCCGGACTCTCGGCTAAACCGAGATTTGTGCAGACTTTTATTGGGTAGCTCCGGGCATGATGGTGCCTGCAAATAGCGTAAGGCGTGACCGTGGCTATTGCTACGGTATGCTGTATTTTCCTGGAAATGGCCTCTGCCACCGGCTCAATAGTGCTTGCAGGCGTAAGTATATTGTGTTTCTACCTAGTTTCTGCCAGTTTTCCACTTATTTCTACCGACCTCTGCCCAGCCTCTCTAAGACCGCCATCCTACTCGACGTTGCTTGCATGTCAGCCATAGCAGGTTGCAGTTGTGCAGTATTTAGGTGCTGTATACGTCGTCAAGCCGTGCATATATCGTGAGGATTGGATGTTGATGGTTTATACTGCGTTGATTGTGCAAGAAGATCAGCTAGGTGCCCATAATGATGGTGTATAATCATGTGTTGTTAGCATCTTGCCACCATTTGCTAGCATGCATTCCAACGTCATCTTTGCCTGCATGTAAGCTCATGGATCACTCAACCTATCCAAGCCTTGCATTACACGTGCCTCTTTCTTTCAGTATTGCACGCGTTATGGAATGAAAACCCAGCACCTCCGTTCCCACGAGGCATGCGCTCAACACGTTGTGAGAGTGGATGATGCTTTGGCTATGGCTGCCTGGTTCAGTCATATTAGGTCATCCAGTCATGACGTTTGATGCATGTTTGATGCTGTATAACTTATACAATACCTATTTTCAACGTTTTGACCCTCCAAGCTCACTATGGCCCCGTTTATGGGGCTCGTGTTGTTGCGTCATGTTGTGAAGGGCTCTCATTTTTCCCACTGCGTTGTACTGCGTTGTAATTGTGATGCTAATGAAAAATAGCTCCAGTGGCCCAATGGGCCTGAGTTTTGTTTCACAGAGCCTGCATATGTTGCCCATAGCTCGTGCAAGAAGCCAGATTTTTTTCATGAACCATTTGTGAATAAGCACATGACTTGTGACCTAGGGTCAAGAAATCGCGGTCATGGTCAGACCCCCCTGTATTCAAACCAGTGTATCTCTCTAATGAATTAGCATTTTGTAGGTCTGAGTAGCTCAAAAAATCCTTTGATTTATGGGCTTTCAGGAAAGTATATACATGACCATATAAAAAAATTTTCCTTAGGTGCTATACGCGTTCTAAAAAAAGCTTACAACGCGATATATCGCGTTCTAATTTAAAAAAACACGGGTTAAACTTTGTGTGATTATAATGATATTAGCACAGTAGCATGACAGTTAGCGCTGCAACCTTGTCTCTTCAATAGTACTCTGTGGCATGCTTCTGCGCATGGCGTGCAAGTACTCACTTACTTATGCCTACACAGTCATATACACGACAAGTCAACAAAGCCAAACTTGTGACGTCTCTATTGATAACTGCTTCTCCAGTTAAGGTACACATCTTTACTTTTGCATTGGATGTGCACAGGGGGACGTTTCCTGATGTCAGCAACGCAGCTGGGAGCCCATCCAGCTGAGAGCCCATCAATTGAAAAACTACAACTTATGCCCATTTTCAGTGCTCTTGTTATTGCCCTTTCCCAGAGCAGGAACATTCCTCGTCAATGACCTCATGGTCACCAGCTCTTCTGCTGCCGTCGGGTGCACACCAATCTGCAATGACAAAGCAAACGCCAAGACAATCTTATTTTCACGTGTCTGTGTGTTGTATGCGCCAACAATCTAGCCAGGGATCATAATGATTGCGCGTCCATGTCAAGACACAATTCTGAATAAGTCTTTGTCGAAATAAGACTTTGCACATTTCAAGGCCACGATGCAATGATGTTTCATAAGGTATTGTGTCTGAGACGGCCGGAAGAACAGACGAACGGACAGACGGAAGGATGTATTGGCTGCTGGACCCTCCCTCCCTCCCTCCCTCCCTCCCTCCCTCCCTCCCTCCCTCCTCCCTCCCTCCCTCCCTCCCTCCCTCCCTCCCTCCCTCCCTCCCTCCCTCCCTCCCTCCCTCCCTCCCTCCCTCCCTCCCTCCTCCCTCCCTCCCTCCCTCCCTCCCTCCCTCCCCCCTCCCTCCCTCCCCCCCCGTTGCAACACCGAGAGAAACCAAGAGCAACCGTGACACTTTCCTCATTTTAGCCGAGTGCGGAAATCCAGTTGCTGCTTTTGCCCGACATTAATATTCCGCGCGAAAAAATTCGCGGCACCGGCCGTACCGTGAAAAGTGGGTCCTCCGTGCGCGCACCACTTGCGGAAGTGGCCATGGCGACTGCGTTTAGGCGAAACTAGCAATGTAGAGCTAGAGAAATGCAAAAAGAATGCTTGGATGTTGAAGACGATGATTTAATGATGTTGGGTTGCGGCGGCAAGTGGCTGGTTTACAATATCGCTGCTTTCTTTTACTGCCATCGGCATGGGGGGGAATCTGCATTTTTTGGTCGCGTGGAATAGAATAGAATTCGTGATTGCGGCAGTAAATTCTCAGTTTTGGGGGTCTTTTTGACCGTGAAGGATGCATTCTTATCGGTAGCATCGGATTCTAAACCGAACGCGTGCTTTTTGCTACATTGTCGGCCATTCTCGGTAAGTATTTCTTCAGGCCTGCGCAGTGCATGTCGGAACCTTCCATGGAAGAACGGCCGTTGTTGCGCGCCTGGGCGAGGGATCTACGAGGGCAAGGTATAGATTTGTGGCGACTGTTATCTACTATCAGTTCTTTCTTCGAAGAGCTCATCGTTCGAAGTTTTTTGCGTTCGTTTTGGTCAGTTTCCGCCAGTTAACTTTCCGTTGCTCGCCGTCGTGTTGACGAATACCTGGCAGCTTTCGCTTGTTTTCGTTGATGTCTTGATCAAATCCGCTTCAGTCTCAGCCGATAGATCCTAGGGAAGGCGTAAGGGATTTCATAGCTCGTGTTCTGGCAAGGATGTTGTGCGTATGGACGCTTCTTGTTGTGTGATAGTGACGCACCCTTTCCTCGCAGCGGCATCACAGCGGTCAGAAGCTGAACGGCCGCCACTGGTTTCTTTGCATTTTATCGTGCAGGGAAGGAAGTTTTTTATCGACGATCATGTTGGAGATATTGCATTTGTGTGACTGCATGTAGATAGCTGCCATCATTGGTTTATTTGAGCTTTCCTTGTTATGATGATGTGACAAGACAGCAATGTGCTGAGCCAACCATGGTTGACATGGTTGACTGCATGCAAGCTTTGTATGCCATGATCTCCTTGGTTCCTTGCCCTCCATAGTTCCAATTTGTTGCCCATGTCGGGTAGGGCAGTTAAGGAGTTGTTGCTGTGTTGGTAAGCTTGGTTGGCATGACCCTTACATTCTAACCTGGGAGAAACATAGAAAATGCTGGTAATGCATGTGAGTGCCATCATCATAATTGCTATTCACGTACTTATAAGTATGGCCATGCTCGAGGGACAGTGAAGGAGTATGGGGTGCGTGACCACCCCTTTGTACTTCATAACATATTCAGCATGGATTTGATCCATGTTGATGGCATGTAAAGTGTGATTGTGTTTACTTGCTTTCTGAGTGGTCCTTAGCGCCTCGTCAGGTGGTGAGTGGTCGTCTAGGAAACCCATCAGTGCGTGCCACAGTAACCCCCAACCTTGAGCATGTGTCGTCATCAGTGTGCTAGAGTTAACTATATGTGCTTTTGATCATAGATTTGCTGAGTTCTTGGCATGACGTTTACAAGGTAACCTTGAGTAGAGTATAGTGTATGCTCTCTTGGCATGTATGCCTAGCGATCGTGTTGCTATGCTTGCGCTGGCAAGGTTGGCCATGCCGAGGGCAGGTGAGGGCAGATGTGGTGCCTAGCCGTTTGCTTATGTTTTGTGATCGAGTGGGGCATGCTTTCTGGCTTTTTGGAGGGAAAACAGCATGCCTAAGTGGCCATATACAAAGAAAACCCCCCTTAAGCTTATGTTCAGGTTTTAGCACGCATAACCTTATTACTTGAGCTAGACTTGTCGGAATGACCTGTTTTAAGGGTGGCTGCCACGACGTGATGCAAAGGGAGGGGCAGGGGGACGATGGGGAAGGTAGTAGTGATGATGAGAATGATGTTGATGATATTCCTTGCCTTGCATGTGCGTCCCCGGATGAAATTGACGGTGTCCCTTTCCTGCTGTGCAGCACATTCGGGTGCAAGGGAGGATTGCATGGGTGCTGCGCTGACCCCCCGTTGACTAAGGAGCTCAAGGGGGATTGGTTTTGCCCTGCCTGCCTTGTGCAGGATGCTTACAAGGGCTGACATAGTGACAATTTCTGGTTTAGCGGGCATTTTTGTTCTAACGCGCCAAACGCAATAACTTGAGCTAGACTTGTCGGAATGACCTGGGACTTGGACCACTGCCGTCCCCCTGATAGCCGGATTTTCACTACATTTTGTTGCCGAATCTGAAGTGTTTATGACATGTTTATTCCCAATGTCCGGTAAAAAAAGGGTACTTTTGCGGGGAAATTAATAACTGTTCAAGGTTTTGTCATTTTCATGATGTAAATAGCTCAGCAAGCTACAAACTCAGGGAACTATAGACGCTACATTTATTTTTTCCAACAAATGAGTGCATGGGCTGGGGCATACATAGCCCTAAATAGCGTCTTTTTCTATTTATAGCGCAATATTGGCGTATATATGGGGGTAGTACCCCCAACAAGTGCATCGACAACTCACTAGAGATGTTATTTAGTGCCCCCAATCATAAGTTAGCATGGTGCACCTGAAATTCAAGTGATGTTAGCATGGGTCAAGTTTTAAGGTTTTTGGGGTGCCACCTCCCCTTAAGGGCCGGCATTTCCACCTTCATAGGTTGTCGGTAACACCTCATGGAGAGTGGAGAGATACCTCTTCACACCGGCCGGGAGCAGCATGCCACGACGAAAATCAGGCAGTTTACCTGAAAGGATGATGTGCAGGTCCTCGTCTGTCCCGAGCTCCTGCTCCTCCCGGCCGGGGTGAAGAGGTATCTCTCCACTCTCCATGAGGTATTACCGACAACCTATGAAGGTGGAAATGCCAGCCCTTAATGCCGGGCAAGAGCAGCAACTGGATTTCCGCACTCGGCTAACATGAGGAAAGTGTCATGATTGCTTTTGGTTTCTCTCGGTGTTACAATCCCTCCCTCCCTCCCTCCCTCCCTCCCTCCCTCCCTCCCTCCCTCCTCCCTCCCTCCCTCCCTCCCTCCCTCCCTCCCTCCCTCCCTCCCTCCTCCCTCCCTCCTCCCTCCCTCCCTCCCTCCCTCCCTCCCTCCCTCCCTCCCTCCCTCCCTCCCTCCCTCCCTCCCCACCCCCGCCCTCCCCCTCACTCTCCCCTCTCTCTTCCCCTCTTTCTCTCTCTCTCTCTTCTCTCTCTCTCTTCTCTCTCTCTCTCTTCTCTCTCTCTCTCTCTCTCTCTCTCTCTCTCTCTCTCTCTCTCTCTCTCTTCTCTCTCTCTCTCTCTCTCTCTCTCTCTCTCTCTCTCTCTCTCTTCTCTCTCTCTCTCTCTCTCTCTCTCTCTCTCTCTCTCTCTCTCTCTCTTCTCTCTCTCTCTCTCTCTCTCTCTCTCTCTCTCTCTCTCTCTCTCTCTCTCTCTCTCTCTCTCTCTCTCTGTCTCTCTCTCTCTCACTCTCTCTCTCTCTCTCTCTCTCTCTCTCTCTCTCTCTCTCTCTCTCTCTCTCTCTCTCTCCTCTCTCTCTGTCTCTCTCTCTCACTCTCTCTCTCACTCTCACTCTCTCTCTCTCTCTCTCTCTCTCTCTCTCTCTCTCTCTCTCTCTCTCTCTTCTCTCTCTCTGTCTCTCTCTCTCACTCTCACTCTCTCTCTCTCTTTCTCTCTCTCTCTGTCCCCCCTCCCACCTACCTCACACCGTCTCCCCGCCCACCTGCCTGTTTGTACATCTAGGTAATAAACACTTGCAGACAGCCCCACCCCATGCCCCAACACCCTAGGTCCTATAAAGCTCGCTGATGCCTTCCACAGCTGCGGGTCGCAAGTCCTAGCATCTGAGGACCAAAGCAAAGCCTTTCTTTACCATTGCACACAGGGCACCCCACCAAACCAAACTACCCAAGCTGCTTGCACGGCATGGATGTTACTCTCTAAATGTGGGGTTGGGCACCTGAGACACAATCCAGCCTGAATGGCATCCACCCCCCCCCCTTTCCCCAGTCGTCCAGCATCCCCAGAAGATAAAGAGCGGCCCATGGCAGCAGCCGCAAGGACAAAAGTGTTGATCATAAGAAGCCACAACTTATGCAAGAGATTGATAACATAGCCTATTCAGCAGATATAAGAAGAAGCATATGCCAAACAGTTACAGTGAAGATATGCCCCAATTTTTAATTTCCTTTCCCATCTAAAAAAAAAGGAATTGGCCCCCACCCCACGTACCGTGGCGTCGAACTGCGCTTTGGTGGCGTTGCACTTGAGTGCGATGCCGATGCCCTGCAGGACAACGGGGCCACGCAGGCGACGCTGTGCCCTGGTGTCAGCTCTCAGCACAGCCAGGCTGGAGCCAGTGATAACCCTCCACCTATCCTGCTTATGCTGTCACCAACATTGCGGCAACCCGCAACAAGCACCCCACGATGCCAATCCCTGCCCAAGAGAAGGAGACGCGAGCGCATCGATGCCACACATGGCCGTGCCTCCCCTTGCCCCCTGGTCTCTTCCCTCCAACTCCCCACTGCGACATCCATGAAGGCACCCATGCAGCCTGATAAAAACTCTGCAGGCATGCACACCAACAACGCACACATGGAAGCACACTACTTTTGCCCGCGGAGGCCAGAGGCCTCTCCCTGCCCATGGTGGTTGCCAGAGGGACAAGTGGCAGCAGAGCAGTTGCCCGCATCCGCTCATCACACAGGCGACCACCGGGCTCTTTACATCCGCCCCAATTCTCTCACCACAACCCCACCCGAAACCAATTTCCCAACAAGCCAAGCCACATCAAACAAGGCATGTTTTTACATGAGGCCTTTTTTTGCTCTGCGGTGAAAGCCAGGGCATGTGTATCAAGGCTGGCAACAGGTAGCGCATGATGGCCTGTGGCTCATGTCGGCCTGTGTCCGCATAGACGATATTAAATGTACCCAGCAGACCAGCTTCGACACACGCGCACACACACACACACACACATCCTAGGATTTTTGTAGACAACATCATCTTTATCACTGGCGTAACTGGCCCAGACCTACAAGTTTCCCAAGCCTTCCTTGGACACCAGGACACCAGGAGGATGTGCCCATGGAAGACATCATGCGGGTACCAGGGAGCAATCAGGGCAAGTGCGACCGTGTTGCCTTGCTGCATTGCCCGGACGTTTGGCGGAGCACGCTGCCCACCTCCCACCGGCTCACCGCCCACGACCCACCTCCCACCCCCACTACTCCTGGGCACACCAGCAGGCCTGCCATGGCACAAACGCCACCAAACGACATGGGCGAAGCAGCAGGCATGCACAAACTGAACACTCCAGGTAGTGGCATTCGGCTCCTGTGCTTGCCCTGTTGTCTCAAAACAAACGATCTGCAAAGATCTTGCATGCCATCTGCAGTGGCCTTCCAACCCCGTCCTGCTGTGACCATGGCCCAAAGCACAACACCATGGAGAGGTTACTTCCACAAGTGCCTTCAAGCATGGGCCACAAGGCGACACGCCGACACCCCCCCTGCAGACGGGTTCATCGCCCTCACCTGGATGATCTCGGCAGCCCCCTCCACCACCACGTGTGCGCCCACCACGCGGTCACTCTCGTGGTGAACGATCAGCTTCATTAGCGCCTGCTCGTCGCGCCTGCCGCATTGCGTGCATGCAAGGCAAAAGTCGGGCAGGGTGAGGGGCAACGGCCATGATCATAGGGAGTGAACAGTTGCTGATGCTGGCACGCGCAAGTGGCTGTCACGACAACATCGTCTACGTGCCATTTTGTCAGCTCTCTGACTTGACAGCCCACCACACCGACTTTCTGTGACAGATGGCAGGAACCAGTGAGCAATGACCACGCGCGGCATGCACCCACATGCCTGCCCTACAACATCAACTGCTGCGGGCATGAGGCTGCTGGGCGCATGCGGCCAGGGACGCGGTAGCCAGGGTCCACTAGCACAGAGGCTGCAGGCAGGACATGAAGCGGTGCTGTGCCTGCAGCGCGCTCACCCTGACAGGGTGTGCTTCATGGGCTTGAACTTGGACACGTAGACGTCCACGCTGCCCGACAGCTGCTCGACCGCGTCCTCCTCGGAGAGGCCGCACACGCCAACGTTGGGTTGGCTGCGCGGCACAAGGCAGGCGGCACCGGTGGAGCCCGGCGCCCGAGCAAGGAGGGCAGCCCGTCAAGGAAATGCGGGAGGTCACGTGAGCGAGAGTATTTGAGGAGATGAGGTGGAAAATGTGATTACGATAACAAGCATGACACATGATGCCACAGCTTAAGTTTGGGGGACATCTCCAATGGTTCACCCCTGCAAGAGGCATGCCAATTGGCTGCCCTTGGTGCAGCCACACGCAGGTGTCAGCACTTACAGAGGATCGTGGTACCAGCCACGCTCTGCTATGCAGCATCACCACTCCTGACGCAGGCGCCAAGACGTTATAAAAACTGGAAGTAACACGCGTGCCTGAACAACTGGATGAACTAAAATGAATTGCAATGAAGGTGAATGCAAGCACTGCATTCAGTACCACCCCGGGAGGGGGGAGGGGGGGGGAAAAGAGCCCAGGGTGCCAGGCACGTACCAGAACACGCCCGACGCCACGTCCGCGTGATCCACCGGCGTGGGTGTGCCCCGGAAAACTGTTTTCTGCGGGCGTGGACAAGGGGGCATGATGTGTGCGTGTGTGTGCGTGTGTGTGAGTGTATGTGTATGTGTATGTGTGTGTGTGTGTGCGCGTGTGTGTGTGTGCGTGCGTGCGTGTGTGTGTGTGTGTGCGTGTGTGTGTGTGCGTGTGTGCGTTTGTGTGTGCCTTGAGAAAGATAATTGACACAGGGAAGCATAATGGTAGCCTATTGCCAAGCAACAATGCCACCGCCATCCATTACCATTGGGCACGCCTGCACTGACAATTTTCCATGAAGTGAAGTACCAAGAATTAATTAGAAATGAACTAATTTGAAAATTGACCCAACCACCAGCGGCATTGTGGGACAATGTGGCAGGCGTGTCAGGGATATATCTTACCGTTGCGTTGCCTTGAAGGAATTGTATTAAAAAAAAGAATAGGCAGTTTCATAGCAGGTGTGTCAGCCAGCGACATGCAACAATTTCCCTTGCTCCTGACACAGGTTTAGGCATGTCGACTTGGGTCATGTGCAGCTAGTGGAAAACCGCACTGGCAAACAAGACTGTTGCTGACACGGCTAGAGAAATTGGAAAAGGGCATAAAACTGGTTGCCTAGCGGCAGAACAAGAAAAACTAATCAGCATTCCAAATGTCACAAGCGCAGACTGGCATGCCTGTCTGCGCACTTACCACAAAGCACTCGCCCTCGTGCAGTGCGACAGGTGTCAGGTTGATACGGTCCGTCACATCGCCCACGGCGTAGATATTGGGCACGGATGTCTGCGAGAGCTCATCCACCTGGCGAATGGGGGGTGAGGGTGGGGTGGGGTGGGGTGATAGAGGCTCACGTATGCATAGGCACACACATGTGCAAGCATGGACGCACAGACACAAAAGCTTTGAAGGCATGCAGCATACAGGGCTGCCTCCCTGCCACGAAACACACCATTCGCTTCAGCCCAGGCAGCCGGGCAAGCTTGTGAGGGGAGGAAACAGAGCGTGGAAGCGTGACAGGAGAAACATGAGAGGAGAGCTGGGAGGGGGACCAAGGGGGCGCCGGAGAGGGGGATGGGAGACAAAAGAATGGCCCTGTGAACCTCGTGCGACCCGGTGCCCGCAACAACAAGGGTGAGGTGTCCCATCCAGTGGGACACCTGGCGTGTGGACGGAAACCAACAGTCGCATCAGAAGCAAGATTCTGAATGGAGTCCTGGCGACCTCCCACCGGACAGGAACAGAAAGCAAGCGCCCCCACAGCCGCCATGATGCCGCAGCCACGCAGGAACGGTGCAAAACAAAAGACCACGTGCTCACAGTTGCTGCGGTCACGGCACACAGTCGCAGAGCATGTCCGACTGGCGGCTGGACGGGCAGGCCAAGAAAATGGTGGGAAAATCAAATACTAGCATGACCTTGTTGTAGACCTTGCCAAGGCTGTTTTGGGTGTGTGCGTGTTTGCAAAGCCTAAATCCACAGGTGTAATTCAAAGGATAATCCACGATCGAATTGAAAAAGTTTGAGCACAAATGTATCGAACCGGGCAAAAAGCTTTGCAAACGAGTGGGTGCTGCCGCATGACAGCACGCCAGCACGGCAGCACGGGAGTGTACATGACCGCCAAGGTTTGCCTGGCTATGCGTGCCTGGGTGTCACCAGCCCCTGCCCAACTGGGACCACAACCCACTGGGACCCACTGGGAAGTGTTTGTGCGCAGTAAGTTGGCCACAGCGTGGATGCATGATGCTCCAAAGCCACACATGGGCAACCCACCTTGATGGCACCCTTTGCGTTGAGCTCAACCCCCACCGCCCCCAGGTTAAGGCTGGCGACATTCGCGTGCCGGCCTGGACGTGTGGCAGAGCAGGCACACACGCACGCACGCACGCACGCACGCACGCACGCACGCACGCACGCACGCACGCACGCACGCACGCACGCACGCACGCACGCACGCACGCACGCACGCACGCACGCACACACGCACGCAAGCAGACCATGGATACGTATTGCTTGCTGAGCTGTGAGCCTAGCCAGTGGTTGGCCATTGGCTCACATCAGTACATGGTTGCCAACTTGCCGCACAACCTTATCCACGGTCCCACTCCTACCGACGGCGAGGGCAGGCGGGGTGCACTGCAACACGGCACACGCCCAAGATCATCAAGGACAGGTGCTGGCTGGCTGAGGCAGGGCGTCGCATAATTGATTAACCATCTAGACTTCTAGATTCTCACGGCCCAGCCAGATGGCCGTTGCCAGTGCCCATCTGCATCCGCGTCGGTGCCCATCGCGTGACTGTGTCTGCCTCTCTGGCTACACGTGTGCATCTACATCCGCCTGTGTGCGTGTGCATGCTCGCATGCCTGGTCTGCTGCCACACGCGCACGTCCATGGACAAGATAAGTGGAAGAACGCCCACCTGGGAGCATACCCAGCCACCTGCGCGGACCCCTGCTTGGCCACCCCTGAGGCCCAGCAAACTGCCTGCTTGCACAAGAGCTTCCACTGCATCACCACAACGTCGTGCGCCAGGATGCAGCACGCTCAGGGGATCCCAGGCACGGAGCCCAGAAAAGGGAGCACCTAGGGGCGGGGTGGGGCGGGGGGCAGGTGAAGTGCGGACGGCTGGACGATCGCACAATGCTAAGAAATGATATACGAATTTGTCCACGGCGCCATACCAGTGGCAAAGAGCACGGTGTCGCCTGTCAGCGTCTCGCCGCTGCTCAACGTCAGGCACAGGCTGTCGGCTGCCTTCTCAATCTGTCGGCCGGCACAGCGCAGTGGGCAAGGTTGGAGGAAAGGCACGCACAGGGCACAAGTCGGGCCCCAGTGCAGCGGGCAAGGGGGAGGAAAGGGGGGAAAGGCAGGTGCAGGTGCAGCACGATGGGAGCCGCGAGTGTAAACTAATCTCTAGACCCTGCCACTCCCTGTACTCTGGCAAGCAAAAGCGGGCGCAAGCTGTTGTTAGTCTGCCATCCCCTGCCACGGCGAGGTTTAGATAAGGGCTTGTGGTCTTTACAGGGCGGCACAGCATGCGCCTGACATCCTGCCATCTCCTGCAAGAGAATGCATCCCCCTCATGCCTCGGGAGCCTGCCTTTTGCAGACAGTATAAGGACCTAGTTCGTGGAGGCATGCCCGAAACACACGCGTGATGCGCACCAAACCAAACCCCTTCCTGGGCCCCCCGCACTTCTCTCATCCAAGGGCACATCATCTCCCATCCATGTAGTGTAGCACACCTTTGTGGGCGTGACCAGCGGGTGGGTGATGATGCCCCGCTTCTGCAAGTTCGCCATCACCACTTCCCGCACATCCTTGTCGAATCCCCTGCCATGCGGCCGGCGCAAAACACGAGAAGAAAGCAAGTTCGTTTCATGTAGCCCCCAGGTCACATCCCACAAAGGAAGAAATGCAAAGCACGTCAGGCAGACGCAACCTGCATCGCAGACGCCATCAGTACACATGCACATGCCTTATGCACAAAGCCCATGACAGTCGTATCATTGTCGAGTGCCTTTGGTTAGTTGCTGACACCAGCCAGGCGGCTCCAGCAGCTGGGCCACAGCGCCAGGAGAAGTTGGTAGGCTGCACAAACCACACGTCCGTCTGATGCTTGTGGCGAGCAGTGGACCGAGATACCGGTGTTACGCCGGACACATCAGGTACTTGTGGCAAAGAAGCTGTGACAACTGGCCATGAAGCTCAAAGGTTCTCCCCACATTCTAAAGATCGTGCAACGATTGCTCCGTGCAAACGTTCCACCCCGTAGCACAGCAAGGAATACTTGTCAAAATACACCAAGGAATATATACACAAGGATATACACAAGGAATACTTGTCGATATACACAAGGAATATATACACAAGGATATACACAAGGAATACTTGTCGATATACACAAGGAATATATACAGAAGGATATACACAAGGAATACTTGTCGATATACACAAGGAATATATACAGAAGGATATACACAAGGAATACTTGTCGATATACACAAGGAATATATACACAAGGATATACACAAGGAATACTTGTCGATATACACCAAGGGAACGAAGACTGGTAAGGGCAAATGTACACTGCTGGCTCCTGGGAGGGAGGGTGACTGGCCCCAACAGGGTCGCGCCATGTGGCGCAGCGGGCACGGGTCACCGGTGCAGGCCCGACGCGTACCGTAGCGGGATGGGCTGGCGGAAGACGATATCGACGTGCGCCCCGAACCCGCGCATGATGGACGCCATCTCCACCGCGATGTAGCTGCGACGTTAGCACAGGGTTCAGCGCGGTGTCAGCGTGGCATGGCATCAGCATGATGTCAGCGCGGCAAGGGCACGCCAACCAGTGCGGGCATCCTTACAATCCCAATAAGACAATGTCCACAAGGACATGGCTGCACAGGCCCAGCAAAGCAGTGGTTGAGGCATGGATGGTTGGCGCCATGCGGAGATGCTGGTGACACGAGTGCCGACATGCATGAAAACGGAAGGCGACATATTGAGGGGCACGCCCAGGGATTGCAGGGACGGCGGTGCAAGCACGTTGGTGGTGCAAAGCATGGTGGTGGCGGGCACATACCCGCTGCCGAGCACGATTATCTTCTGGGGCAGCACAGGGAGGGAGAGCAGGTGGTCCGACGTGATGCCCAGCTCCTGCACACGCGCATGCCCACGGGAACCGCGCACGGACATGTCAGTGCACAGCACACACGCGCCCACAGGAACCGCACCCACATGCAGCACACAAACACAAACACGTAGCGTGTGCAGACGTGCAGGAACCATTACTGGCACATTGCATGGCGCGGGACGCTTTGGCGGGGAAGGGAATAGGGCAGGACAAGGCATGGCGCAGGGGACAAGGGGAAGGGCAGGACAAGGCACGGGGCAGGGGACAAGGGGAAGGGCAGGACAAGGCATGGGGCAGGGGACAAGGGGAAGGGCAGGACAAGGAATGGGGCAGGGGACAAGGGGAAGGGCAGGACAAGGCATGGGGCAGGGGACAAGAGGAAGGGCAGGACAAGGCATGGGGCAGGGGACAAGGGGAAGGGCAGGACAAGGCATGGGGCAGGGGACAAGGGGAAGGGCAGGACAAGGAATGGGGCAGGGGACAAAGGGAAGGGCAGGACAAGGAATGGGGCAGGGGACAAGGGGAAGGGCAGGACAAGGAATGGGGCAGGGGACAAGGGGAAGGGCAGGACAAGGAATGGGGCAGGGGACAAGGGGAAGGGCAGGACAAGGAATGGGGCAGGGGACAAGGGGAAGGGCAGGACAAGGCACGGGGCAGGGGACAAGGGGAAGGGCAGGACAAGGAATGGGGCAGGGGACAAGGGGAAGGGCAGGACAAGGCACGGGCAGGGGACAAGGGGAAGGGCAGGACAAGGAATGGGGCAGGGACAAGGGGAAAGGCAGGACAAGGAATGGGGCAGGGGACAAGGGGAAGGGCAGGACAAGGCACGGGGCAGGGGACAAGGGGAAGGGCAGGACAAGGAATGGGACAGGGGACAAGGGGAAGGGCAGGACAAGGCACGGGGCAGGGGACAAGGGGAAGGGCAGGACAAGGAATGGGGCAGGGGACAAGGGGAAGGGCAGGACAAGGCATGGGGCAGGGGACAAGGGGAAGGGCAGGACAAGGCATGAGGCAGGGGCAAGGGGAAGGGCAGGACAAGGCATGGGGCAGGGGACAAGGGGAAGGGCAGGACAAGGCATGAGGAAGGGGACAACGGGGAGGGCAGGACAAGGCATGGGGCAGGGGACAACGGGAGGGCAGGACAAGGCATGGGGCAGGGGACAAGGGGAAGGGCAGGACAAGGCATGAGGCAGGGGCAAGGGGAAGGGCAGGACAAGGCATGGGGCAGGGGACAAGGGGAAGGGCAGGACAAGGAATGAGGCAGGGGACAACGGGGAGGGCAGGACAAGGCATGGGGCAGGGGACAACGGGGAGGGCAGGACAAGGCATGGGGCAGGGGACAAGGGGAAGGGCAGGACAAGGCATGAGGCAGGGGCAAGGGGAAGGGCAGGACAAGGCATGGGGCAGGGGACAAGGGGAAGGGCAGGACAAGGCATGGGGCAGGGGACAACGGGGAGGGCAGGACAAGGCATGGGGCAGGGGACAACGGGGAGGGCAGGACAAGGCACGGGGCAGGGGACAAGGGGAAGGGCAGGACAAGGCATGAGGCAGGGGCAAGGGGAAGGGCAGGACAAGGAATGGGGCAGGGGACAAGGGGAAGGGCAGGACAAGGAATGGGGCAGGGGACAAGGGGAAGGGCAGGACAAGGAATGAGGCAGGGGACAACGGGGAGGGCAGGACAAGGCATGGGGCAGGGGCCAACGGGGAGGGCAGGACAAGGCATGGGGCAGGGGACAAGGGGAAGGGCAGGACAAGGCATGAGGCAGGGGCAAGGGGAAGGGCAGGACAAGGCATGGGGCAGGGGACAAGGGGAAGGGCAGGACAAGGCATGGGGCAGGGGACAAGGGGGAGGGCAGGACAAGGCATGGGGCAGGGGACAAGGGGAAGGGCAGGACAAGGCATGGGGCAGGGGACAAGGGGAAGGGCAGGACAAGGCATGGGGCAGGGGACAAGGGGAAGGGCAGGACAAGGCATGGGGCAGGGGACAAGGGGAAGGGCAGGACAAGGCATGGGGCAGGGGACAAGGGGAAGGGCAGGACAAGGAATGGGGCAGGGGACAAGGGGAGGGCAGGACAAGGCACGGGGCAGGGGACAACGGGGAAGGGCAGGGGACAAGGGGAAGGGCAGGACAAGGCATGGGGCAGGGGACAAGGGGAAGGGCAGGACAAGGCATGGGGCAGGGGACAAGGGGAAGGGCAGGACAAGGCATGGGGCAGGGGACAAGGGGAAGGGCAGGACAAGGCATGGGGCAGGGGACAAGGGGAAGGGCAGGACAAGGAATGGGGCAGGGGACAAGGGGAAGGGCAGGACAAGGAATGGGGCAGGGGACAAGGGGGAGGGCAGGGGACAAGGGGAAGGGCAGGGAAGGAGACAGACTCCTCGTCACCCGGCACCACGGGTGCACACATGCCCCCTTTGATGGCCGGGCCTTGAACAGGCGCCGCGGGGCACATGCTTGGGGGGCTCGACGAGGCCCACCCATCCTGAAACACCACCAGTCCACCAGGGATCTGCGCTTGCAACCAGTCAGTTCGCCCAGGCACCCGGGGCGCTCACCTTGCCAGGGATGTCCAGGTACGACGCACGGCCACCCGTGCAGATGAGGATGTACTTGGTGGTGAGCGTGCGCTGCTCCGCGACAGCGCCGCTCTCGGTGTAAGTGGTCACCTGCCGCCGCCAGGTGGCGCGCCAGCAGGCCATGAGCGGGCGCGGGCAGCGGCACACAGGCAGATGTCACACGCAAGGTGGACGTCTTCGATCGCAAGCATCCCAAGTGTTGCAGGTGCCAGGATACTGGTGGCGCAGTGGTTGCAGGACATCCATGTCGCTGGCATGAGCACAATAGTGTCCATAGGGGCTCCCCAGGCTGTCACGAGCGCAGGCTGGCCAGTGCTCGACGTGACAACCGGAACACACAGCATGCATGAGCTGCCTGCGGACGTTCGGTAAGGCACCAGCACCCCCGTGATTACGTCGCCCGCACATGAACACCGCCGCTTTCGCTACCCCTGGCTCTCAACACTACAGCCACAGCACATGCACAATTGTAGCCGCCACTACCTCCCCCTCCCCCATCTCCCTAGCTTACAGCTCAAGGGTGTTGAAAATGATCGGCCCGGCAGATCCCGCGCCGTTGGGCGCCTCACCCTCCAAAGGTTTCGACCAACAGCCACCGGGCTCTTTGCCACCCACCTCGACGGTGCACCTTTCCACCCACCTTGACGGTGTTCTTGTCCACCAGGGACCCCTGTCCCTGGATGACAGTGACGCCAGCGTTGCCCAGGATGCGACCGTACACGCCGTTCAGCCGTGTGATTTCTTTGGTCTGGC
Source organism: Mesostigma viride (assembly GCA_009746045.1). NCBI lineage: Eukaryota > Viridiplantae > Streptophyta > Mesostigmatophyceae > Mesostigmatales > Mesostigmataceae > Mesostigma > Mesostigma viride. Next base: position 2,450,775 of record RPFO01000002.1, read on the forward strand.
ACACGCCACGCGAGCACGACCCACGAGGATGCATGCGAGCATGATCCACGAGCATGCATGCATGCACGAGCGCATGCACACGCAGTAGTAGAGGCACAGTGCAAGTGATTGGCATCAACTGCTTCAAGGCAGCATGACCAGATCGGCCACGGAGAGCCAACCAAAGACTTAACAATAGCGTTCCATTCGACATATGCGACACCACACTTGACAAAGCTACAGCTTTAACCCGACCAGCAACGGCAAATCATTCCTGACAAACCACACAACGCTTCTCGAGTAGACATTCCCCGCAGATATCAAGCGCGGGAGGACTTGCACTACAAAAGCATGGGAAGACTTGCACCACAAAGGCAGCAGCAATGCCTCAACGTTTCCGGCAGACCTCAAGGCGAATGGCAAACCATTTCTTATGTGTAATCAGACATGGCCCTACGATGGGAAGTGCCAACGCCATTTGTCCCACTGAAGAATATAGGCCGCGCGCGGGGTCAGCGCAGCGGCACGCCCACCTTTTTGTCCATGAGCTTGGCCCAGTCGACCGTGGGAGTGCCGCCCAAGTCCCAGCCGTATCCCTCCGCGTCCTTCCATTCCGCCAGCCAGGGGTGTGGGGGATCGGCACAGTTTTCCACAGCCACCACAAGAAGGACCCCACCAGATAAGTGGCAAGCGGTGGTAAGGGCAAGCGCGAGGGGCCACAGGGCAGGGCATGTGCCGTCGCTGCCGTGCAGATGCCAGCAGCAACTGCGTCCCTGTGCCTCAAGCTGCCTGCGCACATGCATGTCCCACACCGAAACCGATCAAGGGCCGGTAGAGCCCACACGCGGGCGGTGGCACGCAACAAAACACCAGCCTGGGAATGGGGCAACATTCCATGAGACAAGCAACGCAGGGCAGAAATCTGGAGAGTCCGGACCATGATAGAACGAGCCTGCTGTTTTCATATTCGCATCCGTCGAGTCATTCAGGATGATGAATATGAATGATGATGGAGATTGACAGAATTGGAACTGAATAGCCCGGTACGCTAACACTACTACTAAATACTGAATAGCCCGGTACGCTGACACTACTACTAAATACTGAATAGCCCGGTACGCTAACACTACTACTAAATACTGAATAGCCCGGTACGCTAACACTATGGCTGGCCCGGTACGCTAACACTATGGCTGGCTGACATTCAGAGCGAGACCTAGACGGTTTAGCAAAAAGCAAACTCACGTAATCAGTGCATTTGTTCCTAGCCGCCAGGAGTGTCCGGTTGTAAGGCCGCTGCTGCGATCGCTCTCCTGCCATATTAATAGATGTAACTATGCTATATAGTAGTATTTTAACTTATTGGCATCCACGGAAAAGCCCCCCGCCTGCAGTTCATGCCAAGAAACTACGCGCCAGCACCTACCCCGCCTCCACCCACGTCCCACCCGTACGACATGGCTCTACCGCCGCAATTCGCATGCAACCAAACCAACCGATTCCCATGGCCAGACCGGCAAACAGCGCCAACAATCAGGGTACCGCATGGACACAGGTGGGAAAAGTGCAGGAGTTACACACAGATATGGCATTCGGCAGCAATACACAGTATGGGCCCACTGGGGGCAGCTGTCAGGGTGCTTGCGCAGCATGTAAGTCAGCCCACACGTGACTAGCGCATGAGCACGACAGAATGCGTCCCACGCAGCATGCCGTGAAGTACCGAACATGACAAGCAAATGGCTGCAACATTGCCCATGGCCCACCAACAACGGCTCCACACCCTGGTACGATCAACAAGTCACCATAACCAGCCACTGAACCCAGTCAACACAACGCGCTCCATTTACAAACACGATGGTCACCGCCACGGTTCCATGCTGCGTTGTCACACATGCCCATGCCCTGGCATGCAAACCACATCCCCACCTCAAAGTCGGAGCGGAAGGCGCCACCATACATAAGCAGCTTCTTGGGCACGCAACCGCGCAGCACGCAGCTGCCAGGTGGTGGCATACGGTGGCGTATGGTGGCACCGACGCACAGAGTTGAGCAAGAATGGGCAGAAAGGCCGGCATGAGATGCAGCTGCCATGTGGCAACACAAAAGCAGCCAGCCTGCATGTACATGTAGACAGGCCAAGGCTGCGTGCGTGCCGGTGGGGATCTGTTGGCGCAGCCACGCAGGTGCTTGCCAGGGAGCGCTCCCCTTGCCCCACCCTGCCGCAGCGCTCCCCTTGCCCCACCGTGCCCCAGCTCTCCCCTTGCCCCACCCTGCCGCAGCCCTCCCCTTGCCCCACCGTGCCGCAGCGCTCCCCTTGCCCCACCCTGCCGCAGCGCTCCCCTTGCCCTACCGTGCCGCAGCGCTCCCCTTGCCCCACCCTGCCGCAGCCCTCCCCTTGCCCCACCGTGCCGCAGCGCTCCCCTTGCCCCACCCTGCCGCAGCACTCCCCTTGCCCCACCGTGCCGCAGCGCTCCCCTTGCCCCACCGTGCCGCAGCGCTCCCCTTGCCCCACCCTGCCGCAGCCCTCCCCTTGCCCCACCGTGCCGCAGCGCCCCCCTTGCCCCACCATGCCGCAGCACTCCCCTTGCCCCACCGTGCCGCAGCGCTCCCCTTGCCCCACCGTGCCGCCGCGCTCCCTTGCCCCACCATGCCGCAGCGTGCCCCACCCTGCCGCAGCACTCCCCTTGCCCCACCGTGCCGCAGCGCTCCCCTTGCCCCACCCTGCCGCAGCGCTCCCATTGCCCCACCGTGCCGCCGCGCTCCCCTTGCCCCACCATGCCGCAGCGTGCCCCACCCTGCCGCAGCACTCCCCTTGCCCCACCGTGCCGCAGCGCTCCCCTTGCCCCACCCTGCCGCAGCGCTCCCCTTGCCCCACCGTGCCGCAGAGCTCCCCTTGCCCCACCGTGCCGCAGCGCTCCCCTTGCCCCACCCTGCCGCCGCGCTCCCCTTGCCCCACCATGCCGCAGCGTGCCCCACCCTGCCGCAGCACTCCTCTTGCCCCACCGTGCCGCAGCGCTCCCATTGCCCCACCGTGCCGCAGCACTCCCCTTGCCCCACCCTGCCGCAGCGCTCCCATTGCCCCACCGTGCCGCAGCGCTCCCCTTGCCCCACCATGCCGCAGCACGCCCCTTGCCCCACCATGCCGCAGCACGCCCCTTGCCCCACCGTGCCGCAGCACTCCCCTTGCCCCACCCTGCCGCAGCGCTCCCTTGCCCCACCCTGCCGCAGCACTCCCCTTGCCCCACCCTGCCGCAGCACTCCCCTTGCCCCACCATGCCGCAGCACGCCCCTTGCCCCACCATGCCGCAGCACGCCCCTTGCCCCACCGTGCCGCAGCACGCCCCTTGCCCCACCGTGCTGCAGCGCTCCCCTTGCCCCACCGTGCCGCAGCGCTCCCCTTGCCCCACCGTGCTGGGTGTGTCACGATCGACATGGCAGGCACCCGCACGAGCTACCAGCGCAATATGAGGGGCAAGCGCCACATGTGGGGACCCCAAAGTGGGCCACCAGCAGGAATTGCCAGAGTAGATGTGGCTTGCCGTCTGATATTGCCTTCCAGGGCGTGCACCAAGTGGTGCATCCGTTCCCTCATCGGGCACAGGTGGCATGGTGCATCCGTGCGCATGCGGAACAGTGATGAGGGGGGCACGGGGAGAGGCTCCCCCCTTGGTGGCACGAGGGAAAAAGGGGTGTAGGAGTTGTAGATGATGTGTTGGACACCATATTGACCACTGCACATGGTATTATTATAAAGGGTATACAAATAATATGGACCGCCAACTGCCCAAAGCAGCGATCAGGCCAGTGAGGAGGCCAACTGCCCGACATCGGCAAGCTGCCATGGTATCCAGGGCAACTCTCTCCCGTATCCATGACCCTTTCGATCCATCGTCCATAATGGTGTCAACATTTCAAAAGACTCGGTAAGCCTGAAGGATCCACGCAATCTCCTTTCGCTCAGCGATGTTGCAGCCAAGCAGCTGTGGGAGGTGTACTGTAGCAGTTCCGTTGAGACCTTATGCCAACAGCACCCTGCTGCGTTCACACTTTATCCACTACTTAACGTGCAATGACGAACAGCTAGGACCCACAGAAGAAAATAAGGTCATAGTCGCCGACAGGTATTCCAGGCAGACATGCCGGGATGCGACTGGACAAATAGGGACCAGCGCAAACAACGTAATTGTACTTACGTGCCCCCGAGTCCTCCCGTAATCTCCGAGCTTACGGGGTCGAAGGGCATTTCGATAACGGCCACCTGCGAATTCCATTCAATCGCAGATAAGCGGAGGTAAGGAATACGTTCCCACGTTCCCCCCAGGTAAAAAAGGGGGTGGGGGGGAGAGCGGGTAGCCAAAAGTACAGATAACGCTTCCAGACAAAGAAATTAAAATTGAAATGGTACACCAACCCGGCCATTCTCTGGAACATGTCTCCTGTGACAGTGCATCACGCACCTTAGCACCGGCTTCCGCCGCTCGCCTGGAAGCCCGGACGCCACCACTCCCCCCACCAATACAGATAAGATCCCAATCGAAGTTATCATCATGCGTGTAGGATTTCGCCATTCCAGATATAGATGCAAGGAGTAAGGATTACTGCGTACTATCCAGTGAACAGGAGGTTGTCTCCGCTTTTTTTTTTTTGGCACCTCCACAACCTTTCCTACCGAAACACGTACGCCATGTGCTTGCGTAATCTTTTCTGGACCGAGTCTGTGTCGACACGTGCTCACGAGGACAGCGGGGTCAACCGAATGAACCGATGCGGGTCCAACCGGGAGAAGCGCGACTAGACTACATAATGGGTCGTCGTACTATATACTATATAAGACTCGAGTAGAGTCCACTGCTTGCTCTTTGCGTTATGTTGGATACCCGAACAACGATGTCGCCATCCATGATATCCGGCCCTCTGCCGATATGATACTGTCGGGGTATGACCGGCGTGGGATCCAACTGAACTGAACTCGACTGAACGGGGTCTCCATACTCCATCGATACTTTTTACTTACGCCAACCGGACACTGGACAGGCGGGCGGGGGGCCAATATTTGCTGACTGCAGGACCACACTCGAGTCTCGGGGGGACGCAGAATCGACAATTAATCCCAAAGATTTACTGTAGTCGGGGTAAAATTGGCTCTTTTTTAGCAAATTAGCAAATTAGCGGAGGCGGGGGCCGAGATTAATTAAGAGGTACCTTGAAATGAACTCGACTGAACGGGGTCTCCATACTCCATCGATACTTTTTACTTACGCCAACCGGACACTGGACAGGCGGGCGGGGGGCCAATATTTGCTGACTGCAGGACCACACTCGAGTCTCGGGGGGACGCAGAATCGACAATTAATCCCAAAGATTTACTGTAGTCGGGGTAAAATTGGCTCTTTTTTAGCAAATTTAGCAAATTAGCAAATTAGCGGAAGGCGGGGGCCGAGATTAATTAAGAGGTACCTTGAAATTAAATAAGACGCACACCTCTATCGAGATATATGTTCGGAGGCGAATTTCTATTGGCGTTAATTTGTAGTATTGTACGAAAACATGTCAAGGGTGACGGAAAGAAGGACTTATGTTCCAATTCAATTCAATGCACGACGGTATTGGACGGAGTTCCCGGTCTGGCAAGCGGATTTTGGATCTCACGTTCAGAAAAGGGCTTGGGTACACGACGCGGCGCGACGTACGTTGTAAAATGGCTCGCAGAAAAGGAACCGTGGCGACTATTTGGCGCCGCGTCGGTCTTGACGTTGTTTGCTCCGTTGGATCTGCATCTACGGCGTTCGTGGGTTGTTTCGAAACCCGGTCGATGAGATTTTACGGAGAAGTAGGGTATATAAGTGATCTTTATTGTTTTCTTGATATAAGTGATCCTTTTTTGACCAAGCGGTGAACTGAATGTAGAAGTCGGAATAAATTATACGGTCTGACACGTTGTCGTACTATACTACAACTTAACGCCAATAGAAATTCGCCTCCAAAAATATATCTGGATAGAGGCGTGCCTCTTATTTAATTTCAAGGTACCTCTTATTTAATCTCGGGCGGCGCCCTCCGGGAGTCGGGGTAAAATTGGTTAATTTGTAAACTGGGGACAACCTAGTCGGGGTAAAATTGGCTCTTTTTTAGCAAATTTAGCAAATTAGCAAATTAGCGGAGGCCGGGGGGCGAGATTAATTAAGAGGTACCTTGAAATTAAATAAGACGCATGCCTCTGTCGAGATATATGTTTGGAGGCGAGTTTCTATTGGCGTTAATTTGTAGTATTGTACGACAACTGTCAAGGGTGACGGCATGTACTGAAATCGCGGATACTTTCTAGATCGATTGCGCATTCGACGGTTAAAAGGCAGAGCTGCGGTTGAAAGTACTGTACGTGGGGGGGACGGTGTTACAACGGGGGGGGGACGCATTTATGGGGGGGGGGGACGGTGTTACAACGGGGGACGGTGTTACAACGGGGGGACGGTGTTACAACGGGAGGGCGAGATTAATTAAGAGGTACCTTGAAATTAAATAAGACGCATGCCTCTATCGAGATATATGTTTGCAGGCGAGTTTCTATTGGCGTAAATTTGCAGTATTGTACGACAACTGTCAAGGGTGACGGCATGTACTGAAATCGCGGAAGTGGCGCGGAGACGTTTCTACTTTCTAGATCGATTGCGCATTCGACGGTTAAGAGGCAGAGGTGCGGTCGACTGGCAGTACTGTACGACGGTGTTGGACGGAATTTCCGGTTAGCGATGCGGTCTAAAGCTTTGCATGTCACGTTGTCGGATCTTAGCCCTTGCGTCGCGCTGTGCTGTGGCGAACTTATTCTCCGCCGTCAGATTGCACCGTCGATGAGCGTCGATGCTCGTCGATGAACCCAACGCAAGCCATGTGACGAAAAGAAGTAAAAATTGGTGCGGCGGCCTCTACGGCTGAGTTTGGTCAAGTACGCAACTTGTAGCCCGGCGACTCCACGTAGAGCAGTCCGCAGGTAGTCCGCCGGCGTTAATTTGTTAATTTTGTTAATTTGTAAACTGGGGACAACCTAGTCAGTAAAAAAATGTAGTCGAGACTGCTGAAGGGAGTAAGAATGCATTATTTTGCCATTTTGTGCCGAATTTGTGGATAACATTGAATCAGCTGTGTGTTGAATCATGTAACAAGCCTACAAATACTGATCGATCTCATGTTGACGGGTAACCGTAGGAAATGTCTATGCTGCAGATGGCTGCTATTGAAGCAAACATAATTCTTTCCGTCATAGAACAATGATGCACATTGTTTGTATACGTGGGGGCCGCCGCCCAGTTAATTTTGCGAAGCCTGGTTTTGCCACCGGGAAATTGCCCTCGGACTGGAAAGTGACAGGTAAATTGAAAATGTAACTAGCAGAGCATCAACTTAGCTGCTTTCCTGGTGTATTGCTGTAGTCATTTGGCGTACTGAGCCTTGCCGACGTAGTCAGCATGCTTCTGCCCACAGAGCCCGCGATCCAGCGTTTTGTGAGAAGGCGGTTCACCTACTTCGCTAGGCGCGTGTTTTCGGCACACTGGCAGGAGCAGGCGCGCTCTTGCCGCTAAAAACCGCTGGAAACCGCTGGAAACCGCAGTGGGGTGCTCTGGTTAGACCCTGAGAGTGAGCTTTTTGTTCGGTTCAGCATGGGAAACAGCAGCAGTGCGTCGCCAACAACAAAGTCGTTTTCGAGAAAATACTCCGCGATTGCTCGCTCCCACTGTGATAACGCACCGACAACCCCGCTGCATGAGGCCGCCAAGAGGGGTGATGTGCAGGTTGGTGTCCTAACAGTTGGCCTCCTTCGAGTTGGTTGGATGATCTTTCAGTTGGCAGGATGGCAAACCGTTCTTCTAGATATCTAGTTTAAGGGATCGTATATGTTCTGGGGCCACAGATGACCAAGAGGGGTGATGTGCAGGTTGGTGTCCGATCAGTTGGCCTCCTTCAAGGTGGTTGGATGATCTCTCAGTTGGCAGGATGGCAAACCGTTTTTCTAAATATCTAGTTCAAGGGATCGTAGGTGTTCTGGGGCCACGGATGACCAAGTTTCGTGTCCCCAGGATGACCCTATACCCACAATGCAATGACAGCCCCCTAACAGTCCTGGCCCATGCTCTACCATCGGTGGCGTGGGGATGCACCCATATGTGCTGTGCCATGAGGCGAGCATAACGGGGCTAGTTGAAGGCACCACACAAACTCGGGAGCTTGTAAGGTGCACATTAGTGGAAATTAAAGAGAAAGACAGGCAAATTGCAGCACTGAGAAATCGAAAATAGGGATGAATTCTCGTCGTTTACTGCCAAGAAAAAAAATCCACAAAACATTCCCACGGCAATGCCAGTGCGGGGAACGGTTATTTGAGCAGAACCGAGAAGTTTACCTCCTATTGATGTGGTGCTGGGTAAGTGTTGGAAGCCGTAGTAGCAAGATCTGGCACCAGCGCTTGGCCTGGTATATATATATATATATATGTATATATTTTTTAAAATAACAGCACAGATGTCTGTTTGCCCTACGGTGCGGATCGAGGGATGGTCATGGCACAGCGGCCTGTTTCCGTCCTGTGCACAGCCTCATCTGCATGCCATTTGATGGTTGAGACACTAAAAGTGTTCTTAACACGAATTCTGCGTTTGGCTGGAGGCCTACTTGATGGCTATCAGTTTTGTGGAATAAAGCTCTGTGCGCAGGCGCGGCCAAGAAGAACGCGTACCCCGTGGTGATGATCGTAACATGGAGAGGAGCTCTGCAGTAAGGCGTTTCAGGGGAAGTGTGACGTATAGCCTGTTGTGGAGCAGGGTGCCCCTTGTACCCTATAATATTCAGGCTGAACCTTTCCCACCATCTCTCGGCAGCGATGGGGGTTGGGGGCAGGCCGGTGCTGGCAGGCCAACGCTGCAAGCTTGGCATCTGCCATGCTGGAATGTCTTGCCATTACCGAAGTATAAATAAGTCTGGGTGCGTACTATCCTGAGCGCAGCTGTTGCACGCGTGCAGCATGGTTCTGCTTCTAACCTATCTGCGGCCCACCTCCCCCGTTGTGCCGCATCGGACAGACGTTGACTGCATTGCTGCAAGCGGGAGCCCCTGTCGACATCCGCAACAAAAAGCGGCTGGTTCGTGCTCATGCCCCCCACGCGCAGCGCTGTCTTGTAAATGACAATTGGTCGCGCGTCCCAAGTATGAGGACGACCCGGTAGCTTGTCGAGCGTGGCGCGGTGCCTGTGTGGAGGACCTCGGCCGAGCTTCTTGCTGGCCGCTCATGTCCCCGGCAGGCCCCATGCCACGCCTGGGACGTAGCCTGTTGTCTCGTTGCAAAAGCCCCCAAGGTGGGGCGGGGCATTGCTAGTGGCAAGGTGGGGCGGGGCATTGCTAGTGGCAAGGTGGGGCGGGGCATTGCTAGTGGCAAGGTGGGGCGGGGCATTGCTAGTGGCAAGGTGGGGCGAGGCGTTGCTAGTGGCAAGGTGGGGCGGGGCATTGCTAGTGGCAAGGTGGGGCGGGGCATTGCTAGTGGCAAGGTGGGGCGGGGCATTGCTAGTGGCAAGGTGGGGCGGGGCATTGCTGGTGGCAAGGTGGGGCGGGGCATTGCTAGTGGCAAGGTGGGGCGGGGCATTGCTAGTGGCAAGGTGGGGCGGGGCATTGCTGGTGGCAAGGTGGGGCGGGGCACTGCTAGTGGCAAGGTGGGGCGGGGCATTGCTAGTGGCAAGGTGGGGCGGGGCATTGCTGGTGGCAAGGTGGGGCGGGGCATTGCTAGTGGCAAGGTGGGGCGGGGCACTGCTAGTGGCAAGGTGGGGCGGGGCATTGCTGGTGGCAAGGTGGGGTGGGGCATTGCTAGTGGCAAGGTGGGGCGGGGCATTGCTGGTGGCAAGGTGGGGTGGGGCATTGCTAGTGGCAAGGTGGGGCGGGGCATTGCTGGTGGCAAGGTGGGGTGGGGCATTGCTAGTGGCAAGGTGGGGCGGGGCATTGCTGGTGGCAAGGTGGGGCGGGGCATTGCTGGTGGCAAGGTGGGGCGGGGCATTCTGCCAGCTGCGGAGAACAGTCAGCAGTCATCACGATTTGTGCCGAGTGACTGAGTAAGTGACCAGGCGACTTCTGGGCACAGCACGGCATGTGGCGCTGTCTTTACTCTGCATGAAATGGCGCTGTCAGGTTTTTCTCCTTGCTTGGAGTACCAGAAGTGCTGGATCTATTGGATTTGCTGCAGTGCCTTAATTGCCTGGAGTACCTAAGATGCATGGAATACCTTGGAGTTGATGGAGTTGCTCATCTTGCTGGAGTCTGCTGGAATAGCTGGTATGGCTGCTTCATCTGAAATAACGGGGTCATGCGTAGGTGGGGGCGCAACATGTAGAGTTGGGCCACAGGGGAGCTTCCTTCGGCCCATGTACCTTGGGCCATCTGCGTCTCTCTCTCCACCACTGCTGTGATGCGATGATGAGTGGTCCCGTTGTCCAATGGTGACTTACAAGATTATCACTGCCTTTCGTGTCGGTGCGTGGCAGACGGCGCTCATGCTGGCGTCCAACCAGGGCCACGAGGAGTGTGTCAAGGTGCTGCTCAAGGCAGGCGCAAAGGTATGCTCTCGCGTGGACGTGGCTCGCAACGCTATCGAAAGGGGCATTTTCTCCAGTTAGCAAGGGAGCATGCGCCATCAGACACAGCAACGTGCAAAACAGACAGTCGTGCGCTAGTTTGCCGATCCCGCGCCAATCTCACCTGTTATTTCTGCAGCGTGGCTTTCCAGTTGTGAGGGACCCAAGCAGCTGTTGTCATTGTCATGGCGTAACGCATCGGCGTGGGGGCGCAGGCCTTCGTGCAAGCCTGTGCCACATGTATCGCTGCTGTCGCTGCCGCCGCGACCATGACTGCCAATACCACCAGCCATGACAACTGGTATTGGCACTACTGGTATAGTACGGACATCGAATACTCCACCCACGCCATCGACACCAACGCTAACACCACCAATGCTTGCCCCCCCCCCGCCGTCGTGCGGTTTTGCACCCTCCCCAGCCGCTGGCCGCACAACCAGAGACGCACCTGACGGCCCTGCACATGGCGGCCAAGGCCGGGCAGGCGGCCGTGGTGCGACAGTTGCTGGGCACCCTGGACGTTGTGCGCGCGACCACGCACGCCAGCAAGGAGCCCGGGAAGGATCCGTTCGTTGTCATCGAGTGGGGGCAGGGCTCCGCACGGCGCCGTCGTGTCATCAGCGCAAAGGAGTACGAGAACTCCACGCTGGCCGCAGGGGGCCCTGCGGCGGGGGGGCGACTGGCTCGCTCCGCGTCCTATGCCATCCCGGCGGCGGGGGGCACCCTGAGGGAGGGTAGTGGCGACACGGACGCGGCTTGTGCGGGGGAGGGTGGTGTGGTGGCCAGGGGAGTGGGGGTTCTGTCCGCCAGCCTGGGCCAACCCAACTCGGGGGGGAGGGTGGAGACGACGGCGCGGGGGAGGACGAGGTGGGGAACATCCACCGAGCACACCTGCGCCAGATGAGCGAGCTGCTGGTGTATGACGAATGGTGGGTAGGGCAGCAGGGGCGCGGTATACTTGCTGGCAGCCTGGCGTGTCTTAGGAGAAGGATTGGCAGTGCTTGTGGCAGATGATGGAGCTTCTTTGTTCTCGACATGTGGGTATCGTTGGAAGGTCCCTGCACCTGACGCGTGGGACAACTGCTACCGTAGTGGCTGAAATACATTGCGAATAAATCTTTTCGAATGACCCCCCGAAAAGTGCTAAAATAATACTTCAATTTACCCCGTAAAGTATGAAAACCGGGAGGCGCTACACCTGTTTCTGGCTGCAGGCCGCGGCGCAGCTAGATGAAGTGGAGCGCCGCGCCGCGTCGCGCCAGATTGAGAACGCGTTCAATTAGGGGCCCTGTTAGCACTGATTAGGGCCTTATGTCATACTGGTACTCACTTAATTGTCAGGTAGGAACTGCGCTTGGTGGGTAATTAATCAACTTGATAGGTTAGAATCCAAGTCAGACACTGAACTAGGTGCCCTAATGTAAACAAGCTCCCGGGCTCGAAGTTTACCTAACCCGGGCTGAGCTTTCCCCGTAAAGTGTCAAAACCATGCAAAAAAACCCTCGGAAAATTATTTATTCGCAATGTGATTTCAGCCACTACGGTATACGCAGGCCGACAGCCCATGCTTGACGAATGGTGAGGATGCTATGATAGATGGCATCGGGTGTACGGCTAGCTCATTGTGTGACAAATGATGAGCATTTTAGGGCTTGTGACAAAGGATGAGCATTTTAGGGCTTGTGTGGTTGAAAAGGTAAATTGATGTATAGGCCAATGGAATGGTGAGGTCTCTGGGAGGCAAACCTTAGTACCTACTACTATGGAAGTTCATAGCATGGCAGTAGGGTGAGCCGCCAGGATAAGCGGCCAATATGTGCCCAGATTGGCTGGCGTAATCTGGAAGCCAGGATAAACGCACTTTTGAAAGCCTCCTTTCTGTTTAGTTGTTAGATGGGAAGCTGAGCTGGCATATGCCTTTGTTTGGTGCCCCACAGGGGCAAGACGCTGTGGATCAACATGCGCGCCAGGGGGGGCGAGTCCCCCCTGATCATGGCCGCGGGTGCAGGCGCTCCCGCCGTTGTGCGGCTGCTGCTGCAGGCGGGCGCCAAGCTGCACGCCATCACCCTGGACCCTGTGGATGGGGAGGACGTATCGCGGCACCGCATGTTCAGCCTGGGTGGGTGCGCAGGGCTACCTTTTGATTCCGGTGTTGTTATGCAACCTTCTTGTTGTGTGTCATCACAGGGTAGCAGCCATGTGTTTGCGGTTGGTGGGGGCTTGCCATGGGCTGCTTACCCCACATGGTGCTGTGCACGTGAGGGCACTGCGTCATGGTCACATGCTTTGCGCCATTTGCTGCGTCATGTGCTGCTTGCTGCTTCTCACGTGTGGTTGGAAAGGCCCTCCCAGCGATCGCGTGGAGGTTGCCAGCTGTGCGGGAATGCACGATATTCTGCACCCGTGCAAACACTGGGAGCTCATGGCCTGCATCCAGTCTACATGCAACATGCTAAACGCTATACCCTGAGCTTCACCCCTGTAACCATGTCCGTGTTGCTGTAGTACCTCCACCTGACTTGCATGTGCTAGCGTATGTGTTTCCCTCCCTTTTCCTGGGGCCACATCCTCACACCATGACTCACAGGGGAGAAGAGCACTCCAGTTGAAACTGTCACACTCGTGTGCACCCGCACGGCCTGCCACCGCCTCAACATCCGCATGCTGGCACGTGCACCACAATTGTCGATACTCTGCTTGTCCATGTTGCGTTGTTCTTCCATTTCTGGCGGCAGGCACGGGCAACACAGCGCTCCACTACGCAGCAGCGGGCGGCAGCAAGGACTGTGTACAGCTACTGCTGCTTTACGGGGCCGATGCTACCGCCCGCAACGATGACAACCGTACGCCGCTGGACCTCTGCCGGGTACGTCCCCAGTGTCAGGCCCTGTGTCATGCGGGCTTTTGTGGGTGGGCCTACTGTTGATTTGCGTGCAAGCTCTTGCAAGTGCTGCTGGCTTGCTGAGGGTGGCAAGCTTACGTATGCTTGGCATAACATACTTAGCATGGCTGTGCCCAATCCAGTGTCCATGATAGTATTCGATGATATTCTGCGTGTCAACGCACAATAACCTTTGATCCTGGCATGTTTAACAAACCTCAGCACTTTGTCCCTATCATCTGCGCCCATGAGTCGACACTTTCGGTAGTTCTTGCAGGTCACATGTCTCTAAACTTTTAGCCATGGATTGTACACCGTGTTTAGTTCGAAACTACCAACAGCTTTTGTCAAAGGCAGTTTTAATGGTTTTTCCTGGTTATCGCTGTTACTTGCGACACTTGCGCGACCAGGCCTTTGGAAAGCAGCACCTGGAGGGCATTCTGGGAGACCCGGTCATGCTGCGCCTCCTGACGGAAGGGGCAGAAGTGCCCCGTACGGTGCACCTGGCCAAGGTCAAGAAAAAGAGTTGGCGGCCACCGAAGGCGCCGACCGCAAAGGATGCCACTGAGCGTGGTCTCTCGTCATCAGCGGAGTACCATGACGTGACTAGTAAAGCTGGCCAGCAATGGCAGGCCAGCAGCGCAAGTAGCAAAGCTCCGAATGCAGCTCAGGATGATGACGTGATTGAGAGCCGATCACCAGAGGAAGCTGTCCATCGAGGGCATGCCAGCACAAGCCGGATGCTAGCCCGTAGTCAGTCTTACTTCTAGTGGGTCCAGCTGGATGACACTCAGCGTAGGGCTGGGCCACCAGAAAGCCTTTCTGTGTGTGTGCTGATCTCATCTGCACTGGCCGTACAAATATATCTAGATATCCAAACGCCTCTTTATGATACGGCAGCTGGAGATCAGGTGGAATCTCAAGCGCTTGAACTATAGATGTAGATAGCTATTTAGAGCGTGTGGTAGAATCTGTTTAAAATTTCGTTGTAACTGCATCGACCCCTAATACTCAACAAGTACTTGTGTGTCATGCGCATGGGCATGCTACGGAGTACTTTTAATTAATTAATCAATAGCGTGAAGGATGTGTTTGCATTGTTAAACTAGTAAATCCTAACGCAATTCGCCGATTTTCACAAGATTTCCGTCATTATGGGTAAGACACCGACAGTCCAGGCTCGATGGCCGGATCGATGCGCGTCTCATCTTTCCATGCATATATGGAAGGTTGGTCGATCTTTCTTGCACCGCTGGGCAATTAATGGACATTGCTGGTAACGGTACGATCCCGTGCGTAGCGTCCCCTTATAAATTTTTGCTTGTCGACGCAAGTTTTCGCCTTCTTTCCCTGCAGTTAGCGCCAGGTAGCATGCCATTCCGTGATGCGCATCACCGGCCAGATTCCTGGCAGCTTTCAGTGACTTTATCTACGTTGAATTGCTGCATGGGACGTGTCAAATCGTGAGCCTTGGCATGTTGGCAAGCTGACAGTCAGGGATTTGTCGAGTGGTTTCTTGGAAGGAGCTCGATAAAAACACTTAGTTTTGTATGAACATTGACGCATCCTTTCTTAGCAGCGGCTTCCGAGTGTGCTTAGAGGCTCACAAGGTTGAGGTTGTTTCCGCAAAAAAAAAAGCGCTGAAAAGAAAGGCGAGTATAGTGGATGTTCTGAGGGGCATCTTGCCCGCATGGGTGGAATGTACTGCATGTAATTAAGTATAGGGGATAATGCATTGTTTTCTTGGCCTCTCTCCCACTGAATTATGGGACTGTCAGCCCCGTCATATGCTAGCGAGGCAAAGTAACCATACATGTGGTAAGAAGCCCTGGCACGCAGCATTTATGATAATAAGTGCATCCTCTGTGGACTGTCTGTTGTTCCCCTTGGTTGGGCTGTCAGTGGATATATGGCTTCTAGGGTCTATTAACTATTTGCATTGGACACCTTGGTTTTGGTATGATGCTCACAACATAAAGCGGTGACTCTCAGTGAATGAGTTCCAAGCCTATCTGTGGCCACTGCATGGACCATGGGGCAGCCCTGCTGCACCCGCTATCTATGCTTTGCGGCTATGTTGAAGCTTTATTGCACCCATGCAGGGGATGCCGGATCGTTTCGACGGGTCCGATTGTGCACGGCTGTGGCATGTCTGTACATGGCATGAGGTAACGGGGGGGGGTCTCTGCCAGTTAGCTCTAAATAGCTCCGGACCTGTTGCCGCAGTTGACAAAAGGTTCCGGAGCTATTTAGCTAACTAAAACCTGGCCTCGTGGAGCTAGGAGGCATCGAAGAGCCCGAGACATCTGCCTGGGCCGCTGAGCACCGTCGCAAATATGTTGCGCCGAACATGCCTCAGTGAGGATTCGAACCCCTGACCTCCAAGCTCCGGACCTGTTGCAGCAGGTGGCAAAAAGGTTCCAGAGCTATTTAGAGCTAACTCTGCCCCCTGCCCGCTGTGCACACTCAGGGCCTTAACCCTTGATGGTACTGAATGATATTTGTACTTTAAACATTAGATGGTACTGACTGATATTTAAAGCGGGCAGTACCAACTGTCCGCTACAAATAGCGGACAGTTGGCTGGGAGCATAACGCGAATGCCAGTAGGTATTTCCGTGATATTTTTAGCAAGGCGTCTTCAGCTAGATGTGTACTACGTCCCGTACCGAAACATCACTAAATTCTGACAAGTACACAGGGACTAATTATTGACCAAAGTACAGGGGGTACCCTTTTCAATGGGACGAAAACGTGAATGTAAAATATTGACATCAGTGCAGATTTGCCGCCATGGCGGTGCAGAAAACTGACTGGCGCAGGAGCGTCGATGCATGGATTCGTTCCAAAATTTGTAGGCACACTTTATACGTCATAAGGATGCTATAGATCTAGTTGCGCAACCTCTAACGAGGCGCGCAATCATCTCGGGCTGGTTTTTATATTGCGTCAACACGCGTTCACTACCACTGGGATGCCGATGAAGCTAGCACTTGGTATTTGCCGTTTTATCATTGAATATTTCGCAACGAGTAACTTTCTTATGATGTATATCGCATAGTTCATCAGCGCTGTGGGCCAGAGAAGCCTCGGGGCATCGTTTCTGTCATGAGCTTGCTACCTGTCAGACAGCCTTTTTTGTGGTAGTTGGACCTGGCGCAGTTTGCAGTCCCTGCCGCTGCCGTGAAGGAGGTAAAGTGGTTTTATCGTTCGGTAAGTAATCCCGGACTTATTATTAGGTTTCGTGGTGTTTAAGTTCCCTCCTTACTACTTTTATGTAATGGTTTGTCGTGGTGGCTGTGTACAACCATTTCGCCCAGTTTATCATCCGTTTTGTTCATGGTTAGCTGCGTCTTCATTCTATATACTAGAGTAACGATCGATGTAATGCTTAAATATGTTGTGCATGGTATTGTGATGGGTTTTCTTGCCAACATTCTTTGGAAAGATGGTATCTTGGCCAGGTTTTGGTTAGCTTTTTGGTTTTGTTAGTAGAGGACACCCCATAGCCAGTTAGCAGCTAGTATGATAAAGCCCAGCATACAGGGAGCACTAGCTAGCATTGTCATTGAGCTAGGCTTACTTGCACTTGTTTATTACAGCATCAGCACAAGAAAAAAGTGAGCATCGTGTTTGGCTTGTGTGGTTTCAAGGGTGTGCCCTTACCATGCTATGATACGTACAAATGTGACTGTGCATAGGTGTGGTTACCTATCTTTATATGCTATGATGGATGTTCTGCAGCCTGGACAGGATGTAATTAGCATGTTTGATCATCCATGATGTTTTTTGTTGCTAGGGGATAAGAATTTAGCTTTGTAATGCTAGCAAGCGTCACCAGCCAAACGGTCCGCTATTTGTAGCAGGCACTTATTTTTAGAGCTTGCAGCTGGGTCCCTGGGACACCCCATGATGTCAGTGTTCAGAGGCCCTTACTGGCTTCCCATTCAACTGCCTTGGCAAGACCAGGACCAACAAACGTGATTTGACATCCAATATTGCATTATATGTGTCTCTTGTCTCGCACCCTGCGCACCCCCTGCCAGGGGTGCTATATTTAGCACCCATAGGACATTGCAATATGACCAATGACATGACCCCCAAGGAGGTCCATATATAGGAGGCCCTTTGCCCTTCGTCACCGCCATCCAGGAGGCCTATGCTGAGATCCAGCAGGCCTGTTCTCCCGTCCGTGCCGCTCAGGCGGTACAGCGCCACCTCCCTCGCGGCACTCCCTCGGTCGCCTCCGTTCAATCTCCCGCCGCATTCCCTGCTCGCGTCATCGATAAACACCAGAAAACCTACGCGGGTATTCTGCACACGGCTGATTGGATGGCTCTTTTCGCGGACCTCAACGCCCAGGGACGTGCGTGGCTGTTCTCGCTTTCCTTGCGGAGTGTGGGCTCGGCGTACAGGCTTCGTGCTCTTCCTATGGCCCCCCCATTCGCCTTAGCTCCCAGCCACTACTCGGTGGCGCTCCGGCACCAGCTATTTGCCCCGCAGCCTCTTGTTCCGGCCGGGCGGCCTTGCGGTAGCTGTGGGCAGCCGCTGGATCCCACGGGGACTCACTACCTTGCCTGCATGGGGGGCCAACAGAATCAGAATTGGTATTTGTATTTGCACACTGTCCTCCTGACGGCGGTGCTCGCCATGATTCGGTCGGTTTTTCCCCACGCGAACATCCGGTCCGAGGATGCGGATGGCGCTGCCTTCTATTCCCCCAACCACCGGCCTGACATCGTGGTGCTGGACTTTGAGGGCGGTGGCCGGCATCTGCTTATCGACGTTTCGGTGGCGCGGCCCTTGGCTCTTAGCCACGTGGCTGGGGCCTCCCTCACGGCAGGTTACACGGCGGACCGGGCGGAGCGGGCCAAGCTCCTGGCCTACGGCGACGTCGGGCACCATCGTGTGGTGCCCTTTGTCCTGGAGGACTTTGGGGCCATGGGGCCCCTGACCTCCGCCTTCTTCAAGGAGTGTTGCCGGCTCCGGGAGGACCGGCTGGACCTGGAGGGCCAGCGGGCCCCATGGTCGGCGCGGACCTGGACGTCATATTGGCGTCAGCGCTTGTCGGTGGCGCTGACTCGGGCCATGGCTGACATCATGCTCCGCCGTACGCGGGCTGATTTTGCGGTGCAGCAGGGCTATTAGGTTCCTCCCGTTAGGCGTTTCCATTGGTCTTATCGTAGTATAGAGCTTTGACATGGCTCTGTATATAGGTTTATAGCTGGGCGTTTGCTTTGGTTTGAGTGATTTCACTCTGCTGTAAGTAATTATATATTTTTAATATATATGTGTGCGGACCCATGGTCGGCGCGGACCTGGACGTCATATTGGCGTCAGCGCTTGTCGGTGGCGCTGACTCGGGCCATGGCTGACATCATGCTCCGCCGTACGCGGGCTGATTTTGCGGTGCAGCAGGGCTATCAGGTTCCTCCCGTTAGGCGTTTCCATTGGTCTTATCGTAGTATAGAGCTTTGACATGGCTCTGTATATAGGTTTATAGCTGGGCGTTTGCTTTGGTTTGAGTGATTTCACTCTGCTGTAAGTAATTATATTATTAATATATATGTGTGTGCTTTGGTCCTAGTATGGACCATAAGTAATTATTAGGTTGGTTTGTGGGCATTATGATGCCAAGTGCTAACTGACTGATATTTATAGCAGCGAGTTGGATACCATTTAAGGGTAAGCACTTTGGTGCTCCGTGACTCCCTGCAACGGGAGCACGTAATTAATGGGGCAGTCTTACTGCATCCGCTATGCTTTTGCTACTTCCTAGCGTATATTTGCACCTGCACAGACTGTTGCCGCCTGCACTGCATCATGATGCCGTAGCCCTCAGTGGCCTGCCCACGTACTAGCTAGTGAGGCGGTGAGAGAACTCTAGGGCACCCTCCCTCCTTCCCGTTGTGTATGAGGGGTTGAAGCTAAGCTAAGGTTCCTTTATTGGTACCCACGTGACGCAGTCTAACTGAACTTAACTAATTCATATACCTATGGCGCGGAGGTGCACGTGGACACCATGACGCAGGAGGTCAGTGGAGGCTCGGCTCGATGGAGCCGTCATGCACCAAGATGTTAATTACGCCGGGCGCGCTTTGTATTCCATACAACATGGCTAATGCACATTATTAACAATGAGGATTTGTGCGCAGATTTACCCTTAGTTTCTAACATCCTTAGGCACGGTCGCATGGTGGGCATAGGGTGTGGCAAGGTTGTGTCCCGTGTCCCCATCAAAATTAATTAAATTAAATTATAATAACCTTGATGCCTCCGTTGGGAGATCATGTAGCACATATTCGTTATAATGCATGCTGATGGTGATGGGTGGGGGTGAGCAAACCCGCGAAACCTAACTAAGCTAACTCTAAGCGTCTAAGCAAAGCAAAGCAAAGCAAAGCAAAGCAAAGCAAAGCAAAAATCCTAGCTACTGGACGTCAGCAAAGCGCCCCTTCCTCCTGGGGGGGGCTTGCCCACCGGGGCCGGGCTGGCGTGTGGGCCTGGACAATGGTCTGCCACCTCTTCTTGTCAAGCAGTCCAAGCAAGAGAGAGGGAGTAAATGCGGTAATCAAACTAGGCTAGCTGGGACCACTAGGTCGGCCAGCAACTGATCTGTATACAGTTCATGGCAGGTCTATCAACCCGTCTGGGCCTTTTCCTTGGGGCCACTGACCCGGCCAGGTCAGGATATGCCGCCCTGGCTGGCCAAGCCGCTGGCGGCCGGGCCGGCCAGACCGAGGGCGGTGTTTACTGCACCTGACTGGTGCGAGCAAGATGTCCTACGCTGCATGCCTAATCTCATCGGTCAGTAATACGGGGCACTAATACCCTAATATACAACAACTCTAACGACCTATGCGTGGAAAACCCTACAGTATACATTCAGGACCTGTCGGAGCATCCTCAGTGTAGACCTTGCCGTTCAGCCGCCGGGGTGACCAGCTTGTCTGTGAGCGTCCATGCCTTGGCGCCGCAGGAAAGCACCGTGAGGACCAGGACCTTGAAGAGCACGCACTTGCAGTCCTCGCCCAGGTCCTTCAAGTGCCGGTAGGTGTTGAGCGAGCGGACTGCCTGGCCCACTGGCCAGGCCAATGCGGGTGTCCACATCGTCGGCGGTGTCAGGGAGCATGCTCCCCTGGCAGTTAATTGTTTGAAGTGATCACGGAACGGGACCTCAGTCCCGTCTAGCAGCCGCGGGAGGGGAGCGCGCGACTGGTAGCCCCAATCACAATTGCATCAGTTTTGACACTAATCTCTGGAGAACCCACCGCCCGTACGTGCCCCCATGCAAGCCTAGGCTGAGTCCAGCCAGGTCTGAATGTGCTCGGGGCGCTTCATGAGGGTGGTATCATCCGTATAAATCATGCAGGTCGGACAGGCGGTAATCAGGGCCACCACCGCCCTCCTTGCCGCGATTGTTATTAAGGATGTCCAAGCCAGGCTCGAACCGAAGCGGTAGAGCGTGCACGTCACTGGCGCATGACATGATCCACGATTGACAATAATGAACAGATATGGGGACAGGACACAACTTATTAAGTCGCCACACCCCGTTGTGAAGGGGGAATGGTGGGGTGGTGGGCCTTCGATCCGCAGGCCGCACTACTGCCATGCAGGCAGCCTGTGAACCCTCATACATCCGGTGAATGGCAGCAATAAAGGCTGCTGGCACGCGAATCATCCAGAGCTAGGATGGCCCGAAAGAGCCTCCCAGAGGACGGTGTCAAAAGCTTTGATGTAGTCAACAAAAATGAAGACAAGCGGAAAACCATCAGGGCATATGCGACGCACCTCCTCAACCAGCCGGCGCGCGACAAACACAGCCATGACAGTGCTACGGCCACTACGGAAACCCACCTGAGACTCAGCCCGGGACGTGTCAGGGTCCATGCAGCGCAGCGCGGAGCCTGTGTAGCATCATGCGCAGTGAAAACCTTCAGCACGACGCTCTGGAGGCAGACACCCCGATAGTGACAGGGGCCAGCAGCAGAACGCTTCTTGTACAGCATTACTCGGATGGCCGTCTGCATGCCACTCAGCAGGCGGAGGCTCATCAGAGAGCAGAACACGGTTGCAGAACGCCAGCAGAAGCTCCCGCACCGCCAGGTCAGGGGTCTTGAGCATGCAGCTCGGCTGAAAGGTGGTCGGCACCGACTGCCGCATCAGTCGCACTGCAAGCGAGCAAGGGCACCATCCTATTCCGGCTCCATATTGAAGCATAGCGAGGGGTGGATGACGTCGTTGGTGGCAAGGCAACCCTCCTTCGAGGCGGGGAATTGGTAGTCCGTGGCCGAGGAGGGCGCCGCTGCAGGCGGCGGGGGGGTGTCCAGCAGCACCAACTTTATAGACAAGCGGCGGTCTCCGGGGGTAAAGTGGCAGGGGGGGGGGGGCGCGAGCCCCACCTGTCAAGGAAGTTACATTGTGCCGCCAGTGCCGGCCAACCAGCGGTCAAGGCTGACCGGCGCCGCGCCGTCCCCCGTGTACTCCACCGGGGTGGCACCCCGGGCAGCGCTGCCGCCGGCCGCCGAGCCGGTCGAGGTGGTATGTACCACGTACATTTCCTCAATGCCCTGGCCGGTTGCGAGCTTGGCAGGCCTTAGCATCCGCGATCGCCAGCTTCGCATCGATGCACTGGGCCGCCTCTGCGTCCTGAGCATTTGTGTAGTATGTAGGCCTCCACAAAGGCGGCCTTGAGCACCGGTTTCAGCAGCGGGTCCCGGTTACGCCCTTGAGGCGGTGCCGGGAGGCCAGGACCTTGGGGTCCTGTCAGTATAGAGCGGGCGGGGTCGTCGGCGGGGCATGGCCGGCAGTTGCCGGGACCGTCGCCAGCAGCGGGGCGCGGGCCGCAAAGCCCACAAAAATGGCAGCGTTGGGAGCACCCTGGGCCAGCGCGCGTCGACGTCAGCCTGAGCCCCTAGTGCCCTCCAGGTACGCCCGCCGGCACGGCGGTTCCGCTCCGAGTGGTTGGCGTCCCTCCAGTCCTCGAGGTCGGCCCGCGGACCGGGGGTAGCGCAGTCCAGTCAGGGCGGACCACTTGGGTGCGCGGCGCTTGGGGGCCTGGAACCGGAGCCAGGTGCATGATGAGGGACCGCTGCACGTCGCGTAGCAGCGCCGCCGGTGGTGTCGGCTGCGGAGGTGAGGTGCAGCGGCATCGGCAGCGGCATCCGCTGCGGCATCGGTGGTCGCCAGCGGCTTGCAGAGATCGGGGCAACAGGTAAGGATGCAGGCAGCTCTGAGCAGGTCATCTTCCCATGCAGTTCTGCCATTTGGAGGGGTCTTCTGTCATACCCAGCTCGCCAGTTCTGGGGTGTCAGATTTGGTCGTTGGCGTCGTAGCGGTTTTTAAGGATGTATTTCACCGTCCGCGACCGACATGCTGAAAAGGACAGCAATATGTCGGCCGGCTGCAGGCGAGTGCTGATGCTTGTGTATGTTTTTAATTAAAACAGTTAGCAGAGGGAGCAGGCGGTGGGGTTGCTGGCGTTGGGTTGGCATCGACGGTCGCCGGCCATAGAAACGGCTTCCATGTTTCGTGGCCGTTTGGTATGTAGCGTCGGTAGCGGTGATGGCGCCGGCAATTGTTTGCTTTCCTCAAGAACGGTGTCCAACGTGCGAGCGTCATGCAAGAGCTGAAGACGTTGCCGGGGCATCCATACATAGCTACGATCAATATCATGTATACTATGTCGGAGTCGCACTCGCACTAAGTCATGTGCTGAATGCCGCCATATATCGAGCAAAAGATCGATAAAAAGATCGATGTCTGCTGGGCAGGCCGGTGTCAATAGCTTTATATTACGAAATCGGGGGCTAAGGCTGCAGAAAACTATATCGGCGTGTTCGTCATCAAAAGGCAAGTCTAATGCAATCAACCCGACCCTCCTGTCCCGACTCCCGACCCTGTCCCCATACCTCAGTGTTCATTATTGTCGTGGATCACGCCAGGCAAGTGCGCGCATATTGCCGCTACTTAGGGGTTCGAGCCTGGCTTGGACATCCTTAACTACGTCCGCAGTGAGGGAGGCGGTGCATGGCCCTGCATGGCTATCGCCTGTCTGACCTGATTTATTGTCTAATCACCAAGAAAATGTCCTCAAATGAGGACATTTTTAAGCATGGATACCATTTGTAATAACTAACACATGTCAACACATCCATGGGTACGGTATGGAACCATGTTCATTTATGATATGTTCAAGAGTTGCAATGCTTAACATCCATGAAATATGCTCATTGTATAATTGTTTACCATTTATGAATGCAGGGGGGTCGCTACACGAGTGACCAAATAGCACTCAAGTCAAAAATATGCCAAGAAAGAAGGCATGGCCAGGTCATGGCTGGCCCTGAAAATGCACCCAGGGTGCCCACAACATGTCTACGTTACACCCTCGCAGTCCTAGACCCTGCAGCCTGCCAGGGGGGGGGACAAAATGTAACTGGCAGCCAGGGACCATGGTGCAGGCCAAACAGCAGGTGTAAAGCTAGCTCAGTCCAACGAGTGAAATATGAAGCAAATACTTGCCAAGGTTACGTCCATGATCGTTAGTAGAGGCTCGGCTGCCACCACGGTGCTAAACCATGATGCTGAACCCTTACGTTATGTATGAAACATATACTGCAAAGAGGCACAAGTTGTAACACAAGCACAATGTAAACATGACAAGCTCAAGTTTCCAAGCCAGTCTTGATCACTTGGACATGAGTTGAAGCATTAGAAACATATGGGCAACATACCAGCAAGCCTTGAAAAACTTCTCAGCAACAAGGCAGTATATGTGTTGAATCAAACTACCACATCGCAATTAAGCACAGCGACTTCTAGTTGCTGCTGTTTTGATAACGCAAGGCCGTTTACCTTTTCAGTGACGCAACGGGAAAAGAAAGTACTGCCCAGCAAACTTCCGTTATTCCCCGGACATAAACGTAATCAAAAACACGAAGTTGGGCATTGAAAGCAACCGGAATGATCACGTCTGCGAGAGTTATAGGTTACAATCCGCTTAACACGCTTACTTAGAACGATGCGGTTGAGAATGACAGCCGGAACCTTGTTCTTGACGTGCGCCCAGGCCGCCAGCTGCGCGGGCCAGCTCAAGAAATATATATTAAAGGACGGTGACGCGTGGGAAGCACCCAGCCTTGCGGCAAAAGAAAAATATGGCTCGCGCTCGCCCTGGTTTTCGCCAGGCGCGACTGCGACATCACGACGAAAAAATAGAGACTGTTTGACGCATGCAACTGCCCAGGTCCCTCTTCTCCCCATGTCGCCCATAAGCCCAGAAGCGTACCATAACCCATACTCGCGATATCCGCAGCGTCTGGGCGGAAAAAGAAATTGTAAAACCGAACTGCGAACTGACCTATCATGCGATCTACGTAGCTCTCAGATTTTCTTCAACCATGCCAAAATCCGTTCATGAACAAAAATTTCGACATATACAAAGCACCTGCACGTGAAGAATAGCATCTTCGAAATCACTAGATGACGATCTAAAATGCTGTCTTCGTCCGGGGCAAAATAATTCCCTACAACATTCAGGCAAGCCTCGGAACTGGCACGACCCCATAGCCGCCACTCGACAAAACACTCGATTGCATTGCGATGTTCTTGCTATTGTAGGTACTTTTCGTCGCCTCATATTTTCCAGGTACGGTCGACCCCTGTCGACCCCAGGGGCTTGGCGCGCTCAGTACCTATCCCAGTTTCGCGCCAAAACCCACCAAGTGACCCTAGGACCAAATTTGGCGCCAAAACCGCGCCCCTGACCCCCCCCGTCTCAAACGAGGACTATGTCCTCAAATGAGGACATTTGGTTTTTGGACATTATGCGGATAATAATACCACCCTCATGCCCGAGCACATACATATTGATCATGGAACTGGCTGCAGACTGTCTGGGCTCGGAGGCGCGGGCGGTGGGGCTGGAGATTAGCGTAAAAACTGAGACAATGGTGATTGGTGCTACCACTCGCCCGCTGCTCCCGCAATTACTGCTCGACGGGCTGAGGTCCCGTTCCGTGATCACTTCAAACTCGGCTGGGGAGCATGCTCCCTGACACTGCTGGCGATGTGGACACCCCCATCGGCCTGGCCTGGGCCAGGCTCCGCCTTGCTCAACACCTACTGGCACTCGAAGGACCTTGGCGATCGAGGCTCAGGCACCGCAAGCGAGTGCTCTGTAAGGTCTTGGTTCTCATGGTGCTCACCTTCGGCGCCGAGGCATGGACGCTCACGGACAAGCTGGTTGTCAAAATATTCTATAGAATGTGTTGACCAGATTCCTATTTATACTTCCAATCACCTATATATTTTGCAGGTGTCGGAGTAGAGTTCCGGTCTTATGAAGCTTCCTCTTGGTGAACAAAATGAGGCGATTTCAATGATATAATTCGCGTCTTTATTGTCCCCATATCCCGGCTAGCGGCCCTTGTACAAGGCCAGCTGCCATGGCTGCTCAAGTAGTGCTTAACATTAAGGAGCAAGAGGTCACAGCTATATGCTACGTTGCGCACAAAGCACAAGTCACGAAACAAGCAATATCCGCCGTTAGATGTCTGGCGGCGCACTGCTGAACATCGGATGCATAGAGCACATTGTCGCGTGCCGGTCCATTACGTTCTTATTTACGCGCGGGTAAACTATTGTGACGTGACTTTTACGTCCGTGGAACCCTTGCGGTTTACTTTACCGCTTTGTCTTGGCGCCGCGCCGCGGAATCACGTGTCCGTTGAATCGTCGGCGGATCTTCTGAATTTGTCCAAGTGCGAGTGCGTTCGCATTTGCGGCAGTGGGCTAAGGGGGGATTTGGGCTACCGGTCGTCACCAGGGCAGTCTAGGCGCTGGCGCGCGCCACTAAGGCAGGCCAGGCATGTTGGGCTGGCTGCCGGCCCAGTGATCACGTGCTCTGCCAGGACTACAGCGAGGGACACCAGACTTTGTGGAGAACGACCAGGGCTACACGTGAAACGTCGCGAACGGTCAGCACGCTTTGAGCAGCGGTGCCTGAGATGGCCGGCAATTTAGCCTGGTTAATTTCTGATTGCGGCAGCGCTTTTTAGTGTTGCAAAATATCTACAAGTTGTTTAGCTCGTGCTTGGACAGATTTGTTCATGAGATTTGGTTTGTGTCAGGCAAGCACCAGCTGATCTAACGTTAAAAAGCGCATGCTAGATTTGCGGCACCTTGTTCAGCGTATTTTGGTTGTCACTGGCTGATGTCATGTTGGAAAGGTTAGCTTGCGCAGGTTAAAAGGATGAACAGTCGGCCATTGTGGTCGTTGTTCGTTCAGTTTTCACTTCACAACGACGCAGTTGTCTTCATGTGATTAACTAGTAGAACAACCCGGCCGCAACCTCCGTGATGGTTGCGAGATTGTTTTCATGGGTCGAGGCGAGCTAATAGGCATACAAGTTAAGCCTTTTTGGATTTGTCTCGAGGACAGTCGTCGCAGGGACTGCCAGTATGGTAGATTCGCCTGGGCACTGTCGGTAGCTTAGGGTGAGAGCGGTTGGCTGGGTGTTGGCATACATCCGGACAAGGCCAACTTCCGTAAGGAGAGCGGGTAGCGGATGTTCATGGTATTGGACATGCCGGACTTGTTTGCTCGAAGCTAGGCAGGCCAGGGGCTGGAATTAGCCAGTCTTTCTTGTTGATGAACATTGGTTTTGGCTAAAATGTATTCTCAATTTTATTTGTGAATAACAAAATCTTGTTAAGCGTTATGTCATAAAGGTCGGTAGGAACTGCTCTTGCAACGGGTGGCTGCCAGTGGGGCAGAGCCCACACATCATCTTCCGTAGTGAAAAGGGAGGCCTACTGAGCTTGGCTGACCTTGTTTGACTATGCTAGGGAGGCATAGAGCCATGTTATTTGGTTCCCTGAATTTATAATTGGTCTTTGCCCGCATGGTAATTGCAGTGGATATGCATTTAGACCGCGCATGGGGCCAAGGGGGAAGGCTTCTGCACGGTAGGCGACAACATGCATAACATGCATGCACAAGCTAAAGGACCAAGGTTGCAGCGCCGGCGCCACTATACTCTACCATGTTACTATATCTGATTTCTTTCTAGTGGCGCGGCTCATGCTGCTCGGCTCAACTTAGGTGTAAGAATTACAAGTGCAATCGGCGCGGCGCGACGCCAGGACTAAACGCCACAATGGTACGCATGGGAAAAATGTCAAAGTACCCATGCGGTGCATCAAGACTCAGTAGAAGAAAAGTGGTACGACTGTCGGACGTCACAGCTAGTCCATCATATCGTCCGTGTAACAAAGTAGAAAATATTCCGTGCGGTTAAGTACAACAACATGCCCCAAGCCTAAACTATTAATTCAAGTGTGCCATAAATTAGGCGTACGATGGGTGCAATTAAGTAGCGATGCAACCCAACCGTCGGCTGAAAAATAATTGGTCACACTTAATCCAGCTAGCTATTCGGGCATAAGTGTCTATACCGCTGACACACCCCCGTGCCAGGATAGCTCAGCACAACAGGTATACATGTAATACATGTCTCAGGTACAGTGGGTCCAGCTGGATTGTCCTGCGGTAAATCACCCCCGTGCTGTATACACAAACATGTTGTCAAACAAGTCGTTTCCTGTAGCC
The DNA here is from genome assembly GCA_009746045.1 of Mesostigma viride. Lineage (NCBI taxonomy): Eukaryota > Viridiplantae > Streptophyta > Mesostigmatophyceae > Mesostigmatales > Mesostigmataceae > Mesostigma > Mesostigma viride. The sequence goes on from RPFO01000002.1 coordinate 2,478,862, forward strand.
ACCCAGGTGGGGTATAATGACTCAGAGAACGGTCGCCAGGTTGTCTCCTCCCGTGTCGCCGCTGGTGGTGTGGAACACAAACCCAGGTGGCACAGGGTCTGGCTCCTGTGTTGCGTGTGCTCGCTCCTTGGGTCGTAGGGATGGGGTCTTTCGCCAGCACTCGTCCTCGAGGTGACCGGGTCGCCGACAGAACTTGCAGCGCTTGCCCTTCTTCTCAGACTCAGCCCCTGTGGCGTAGGCTTGGCCTGGAGTTGTTGCAGCGGAGTCCTGCGGCTTGCTTGTGTTGGTGGTCTTGGCCCCAGGTCGAGGAATCTGATCGCTGGAAACCAGCATGTCGTAGATCTCCAGGAGCAGCTTGTGGATCTGCTCCAGGGTCATCCCCGGCAGGCGGCGGGCGGCCATGGCTGCACGGAACGCAGGCGGTAGTCCATTGATCATGCAATCGCGCCACTCGTTCCAGTCCATTGCCTCGCCCGCGTCCTCCAAGTCCTGCCGGAGGAACTTGCCACGTTGCCAGTACTGGTTGCAGGTCTCGCTCGACACTTGCAGGGAAATACGTTGGATCTCGCTCTTCTTGGCCAGTCGGTAGCTCTCGGTTTGGTAGGGCTGCCTCACCTCCGCCTGGAGTGCCTTAAACACGGAGCTGGCACGTCGGTCAGTAACCAATCGCGCCACGCGTGCCCCTCGGCCCTTCATAAGGCTGATGATGGGTGTGAGCAGCGTTTTCTCGGCAGAAATCACATCAGGGTCGTTCATGTCGGCTGTGCCGTCGATGACGTCCTTGACATTGTATGCCTCGCACCCGGTAAGTAGCATATCCTCGAACTCGCGCCAGGTGGCGTAGTCTTCAAAAGGATCGAAGCGCGTCATGCTGCGGAAGTATTTTACAACCTCCTTAGCGCCCTTCGTTCTTGGGAGCTCATCGCGTGAAGGTGGGGTATTGGACGCACCACCACTGCGTGTGTTCATGGTGTACAAGAGGTAAAACAGGCGCTCCTCGCGCGGAAAGAAAGACTCGCAGCGGTGAAATAAAATGCGCCTTGGAAAGCTCACTCGAAAACAATGCCCTTTTCTTCCTTTAGATGCTTCAAATAGCTCAGTAACAAGGTGTTTAGCCACAGATAGTCAATTGGGCAATCTGGGTTGGTTTCTCTGATGCCCTTTATGATCTCTTCTGTCCACTGCTGCGCCTTAGCAGGGTTGATAAACGCTGATATTTTCCGCCCCTGAAATTCAATAGTTACTGTGGCAAAATCTGGCTGATCAGGCCCCTCCTCTGTGCTCATCAGTACCCTTGAAAAAGTAGGCTGGACAACTGGGCGTTTTTCTCCTTATAGGCGCTTCTTGTAGACGTTTCGTGGCTTGTGAAGGCGATTCGGAACTTGGCTTACGATACCATGTCAAAATATTCTATAGAATGTGTTGACCAGATTCCTATTTATACTTCCAATCACCTATATATTTTGCAGGTGTCGGAGTAGAGTTCCGGTCTTATGAAGCTTCCTCTTGGTGAACAAAATGAGGCGATTTCAATGATATAATTCGCGTCTTTATTGTCCCAATATCCCGGCTAGCGGCCCTTGTACAAGGCCAGCTGCCATGGCTGCTCAAGTAGTGCTTAACATTAAGGAGCAAGAGGTCACAGCTATATGCTACGTTGCGCACAAAGCACAAGTCACGAAACAAGCAATATCCGCCGTTAGATGTCTGGCGGCGCACTGCTGAACATCGGATGCATAGAGCACATGCATAACATGCATGCACAAGCTAAAGGACCAAGGTTGCAGCGCCGGCGCCACTATACTCTACCATGTATATCTGATTTCTTTCTAGTGGCGCGGCTCATGCTGCTCGGCTCAACTTAGGTGTAAGAATTACAAGTGCAATCGGCGCGGCGCGACGCCAGGACTAAACGCCACAATGGTACGCATGGGAAAAATGTCAAAGTACCCATGCGGTGCATCAAGACTCAGTAGAAGAAAAGTGGTACGACTGTCGGACGTCACAGCTAGTCCATCATATCGTCCGTGTAACAAAGTAGAAAATATTCCGTGCGGTTAAGTACAACAACATGCCCCAAGCCTAAACTATTAATTCAAGTGTGCCATAAATTAGGCGTACGATGGGTGCAATTAAGTAGCGATGCAACCCAACCGTCGGCTGAAAAATAATTGGTCACACTTAATCCAGCTAGCTATTCGGGCATAAGTGTCTATACCGCTGACACTGGTCACGTACGCAGCTGAACGGCACAATATATAGAGGATGCTCCGACAGCACTAGTGAGGTCCTGAACTGACGTAAGGTTTTCCATGCATAGGTTGCTAGTCTGAGTCTTTGTATAAGGGTAAGCCCCGTATTTCGGATGAGATTAGGCAGCATAGAATAGCATTTGTAGGACATTTTGCTCGAACCGAGTCAGGTACGGACACCGCCCTTGGTCTGGCTGGCCCCCAGCGGCTTGGCCAGCTAGGGCGGCAAATCCTGCCCTCAGTGGCCTGGACCCAAGGACAAGCCCCGCAGGGCGGGTAGACTCTACCACCATTAACAATACATTATCAGTTGCTGGCCGACCTATAGTGGTCCCAGCCCAGTTTTAATGAATTACCGCGCATTCCTCCCTATATCTCTTGCTTGGACTGCCATGCAGGACAAGAAGAGGTGGCAGACCATGCATTGTCCAGCTACACATCAGCCCCCCGCCCCCCCCCAGGAGGCAGGGGCGCTTTGCTGAGTAGAGACGCTAGGATATTTGTAGCTTAGACTAGATTAGCTTAGAGTTAGCTTAGTTAGTTTTCGCAGCTCCGCTGACCCCCACCTACTATCAGCTATGGAATACGTGCTACATGATCGCCCAACGAAGCCATGTTAGAATTTAATGTAATTTTGATTTAATTTTAGGCACGCGGTCAGCACTGACGGCGCATGGGCCTGGCTGGGCACCTGGCCCGCGCCAATCAGGTTGACACCTCAGATTGACTAGCTGGCAGCAAGCCCGTGCAGCCAGGGCGCTTTGACCTCACATGGCGGGCCCCTTGCACCGCGTGCGGCAAGGTGGCCACTGCTGGCCGGACTTGAGAGATAGGCTAGCTATTGGCATGGACTCATGCTATCCAAGTTGAAGAACGGGCTCAGTCACGCCCGGGCCGCCTCCTAGTGGCTTTTCTGTCATTTATTAATAAATTAATTTACACGTAGACTGCATCACATGCTCGTCCTTCATTAATCTGGGCCGGGGGCCAGATGACCCGCAAAGATAGATGCATATGGGAGGGGTTTATTAATTTTTTAGTTAAATTTACACGTAACTGCGTCACATCAGCATAAGACCTCAGGAAAATTATGAATGATATGGGTTGGGGTGGATGGTCCGATGCCGGATGGAGCTATCTAGTTCCTCGTTATATCGTGCGGGCACCACGGCCCGAATCGCTATTATATGCAATGTGCGGCAAACTTGGTCGCATGCAGAGGCCCCACCGACTGGGGAATGGTAGCTTCATTACTGTCTGCCACCTATCTTTACACGCCATCAGCCTCCATATTACAGACAAACCAGGGGGTTCCGCTGGGCATGAGCCCGCCCCGTCCGGAGCCGGGTAGCGCATAGTCCATGCCCAGCCTATCGCGGAGGGTGGGCCGGGCCGGCGCGCATATAGCCTGGGCATGCCACGTGAGGACAAAATGCCCGGGCTGTGCCGGCTTGGTGCCACGGCTAGTCTGTCTGATGTATCTACCTGATCTGTGCGGGCCAGGTACGGTGCCCGGCTAGGCTCAGGCGCCTGTGCCTAAGAATGTGGGAAACATATGGTAAATCAACGCACAAATCCTCATTGCTAATGTGCAAACCGAAGCAGGGAATAACAAGAAAAATGAATATCAAGCGCCTCGCGCAGCATCTTGGTGACGGCCGGTGCCGTAAAGTCGTGTCTCCAGCTCCTGCGTCAGCATCCACGTCTCGGCGCCGTAGGTCAGGATCGTCAGACTGACGACCTTGAACAGGTCGCTCTTGACAATCCGGGGCAGGGCGGAGTTGCTCCACCGGCGACGGTGCGCCGTGGAGCTGCCCCCGCGCCATGCCGATCCGGGTCGTGATGTTGTCCTCGCAGTCGGGAAGCCAACTGCCGAGCAGCTTGAAGCGGCCTGAAGCAGGGAAGTTTACCTTGGTGTCGTCTAAGATGTGGAGCTCGGGCGGGGGCCTTTTCTGCCTGGCCAGGCCAAGCTAGGGCCATGGCCTCCGTTTGGGGGCTCCGTTTTGGGGGCTGGTTTCTAGACCGACAGCACGGGTCTCGAGCGCCAGGCAGTCCAGCCAGAGTTGGGCAGACTCCGGCCTCTCAATGAGTGTGATCTCGTCGGCGCAGATGAGGTCAGCGAGTATATAAGTTAATTCTGCTGGTTCGTCGGCCCGCCTCTCCAGGCTCATTCGTAATCAGTAGGCCAGGCTCGCGGCCAGCATGCCTGGCAAAGTGGGCACGTGCCTGGCGCATACATCATCCACTACAATAATGAACAGGTACGGTGACAGGACACAGCCTTGCCAGACGCCGGTCTGCACTGGACATGGCGGGTTCATGCCGTGTTGAGTGCGCACCGAGGTGGTCGACCCCTCACACAGAGTTTATGGAGTATATCAACCCCCTCTCGGTGGGGGTAACGCGGGTGACCTAATTCAGTAGACATCAGTAGTGATTCGGGCCGCCGGAGGCGCCTGCAGCCCAGTCAATACAGGCTAGCTAGACATCCATCCCGTTCCATTTTCATCTCATTGAGGATTTATGCTCACGTGAGGCAGTCCACTTATTAGCCCGTCTAGCAGCCAAAGCGAGGAAGCCAAGTTTTGTGTGCTAAAGAGCGGTCAGAATTTTCTGAGCTTGTGAGCACATCTGCTTGGCACCCTGTGATGCAAGATCTCATTTGCGGCCTTTCCGAGCTTGGCACTGGATTCATTGTCCCCACCGTTGCGTCGCTACAGTATACATGATGTTATCTGACGTACGTGGGCGTTTGGTTCACAAGGTCTTGGCCGCCCGGCACCGCCTCAAGCGTAACCGGGACCCGCTGCAGAAACCAGTGCTCAAGGCCGCCCTCGTGGAGGCCTACGAGCACGCTCAGGACGCGGAGGCGGCCCAGTGCATCGCGGATGCCAAGGCCTGCCAGGCTCGCAACCAGGGCAAGGACATGTGGTACCACCTCGACCGGCTCGGCGGCCGGCGGCAGCGCACCCCCGGCGGTGGAGCACACGGGGGACGGCACGGCGCCGGTCAGCCTTGACCGCTGGTTGGCCCACAATATTTCCTTAACCGGTGGGGCTCGCGCCCCCCCTCCGCCGCTTCACCCCGAGACGGCCGCCCGCCTCGGGGTTGCCGGACCCCCGCCGCCGCCAGCGCCCCCCTCCTTGGCCGCGGACTACCAAGTCCCGGCCTTGCAGGAGGGCTGCCTTGCCACTGACGACGTCGTCCACCCCTTCACTTTGAAGGAACTGGACGGCGCCCTTGCTCGCCTGCGGTAGTAACGTACGATGCGGCGGTCGGTGCTGACCACCTTTCTGCCGAGCTGCTGAAGACCCCTGATCCGGCGGTTAGGGATCTTCTGCTGGCGTTCTGCAACCGTGTCCTGCTTTCTGACGAGCCTCCGCCTGCTGAGTGGCAGACGGCCATCCGCGTCATGCTGTACAAGAAGGGCTCTGCTGCTGACCCCGGTAACTACCGGGGTGTCTGCCTCCAGAGCGCCGCGCTGAAGGTCTTCATGCGCATGATGCTGCACAGGCTCCGCGCCGCGCTGGACCCACACCTGGGTGAGTCTCAGATGGGTTTCCGTCGTGGTCGTAACACTGTCATGGCTGTGTTTGTCGCGCGCCGGTTGATGGAGGAGGTGCGTCGCCTTCCCCCTGACAGTTTGCCGCTGGTCTTCATTTTTGTTGACTATATCAAGGCCTTTGACACGGTCCTCTGGGAGGCTCTTTGGGCCATCCTAGCTCTGGATCGAGCGCCACCTGCGTTTATTGCTGCCATTCGCCGGCTGTATGAGGGCTCACAGGCAGTAGTGCGGACTGCGGAAGGCACCACCCCACCATTCCCCCTTCACCACGGGGTGTGGCAAGGTTGCGGTGTCCTGTCCCCATACCTGTTCATTATAATTGTCGTGGATCACGTCATGCGCCGAGCACGTGCGCACTTTACTGCTCTTAAGGGGTTCGAGCCAGGCTTGGACATCCTTAACGAGAAAGAGCACGGCGGGGTTGAGCCTGGCTACCGCCTGGCCGACCTGATTTATGCGGATGACACCACCCTCATCGCGCGCCCCGAGGACATTCAGACCTGGCTGGACTGTCTGGGCCTGGAGGCGAGGGCGGCGGGGTCGGAGATTAGTGTCAAAACTGAGGCGATGGTGTATGGGGCCTCCAGTCCACCGCCGCTGCCGCGCCTGCTCGACGGGACGTTGACGGGACGACGGTCCCGTTCCGCGACCGCTTCAAACTGTTAGGGAGCTGGCTCCCTGACACAGCCGACGATGTGGACACCCGCATTGGCCTGGCCTGGGCTAGGCTCCGTTCGCTCAACACCTACTGGCGCTCCAAGGGCCTGGGCGAACACCGCAAGCGCATGCTCTTCAAGGTCCTCGTCCTCACGGTGCTCACGCATGGCGCCGAGGCGTGGACACTCACCCCCACACTGGCATCTAGGCTAGACGGCACAGTTTACAGGAATTGCTCCGACAGGTCCTGAACGTAGGGTTTTCCAAGCGCCCGTCATCAGAGTCTTTGTATCAGGGCATGCCTCGTATTTCGGACGAGCTTAGACAGCGTAGGATAGCATTTGTAGGACACCTTGCTCGCACCAGCCAGGTCGACACCGCCCTTGGTCTGGCCGGCCCCCAGCGGCTTGGCCAGCCAGGGCAGCACATTCTGACCTGGCCGAGCCCCAAGGGCATTGCCAAAAAGGTAGGGAAACATGTCACGAACTACGTACAGATGTTGCTGGATGACCTACTACTGGTCCCAGCCCAGTTTGAATACCGCATCCACTCTCTCTTTGAACCGGCCGGAGGTCCACGAGGCTCGGGTAGCCAAGCAGGCCAAACCGCAACTACGGTGCAGCATCTATGCCCGCCTCTTTAATGGCGTCTTCATCGTCCGCATTAACGGCCAGGACCTTCCTTCAATGACGGCGACCCCCATGGATACCGCCGTGCCAACGCCCCAGCCCCCTGCTCGGCCCCCGCCGTCACCGCCATCGCCACCGGCATCGACGGTCACTTGCTCCCCAGCACGTGTGGGGATCCGCCGGGGCAACTTCAGCTCAGGTATGGCTGCCAGGCTTGGCCGTCCCCCTAATAAATTTGTTCGCTTTGCACCTGAGCCGGAGCCCGCGCTGCGAACCCTTCTCTCCTATCAATGACGACGCTCGCGGCCCCGCGGCTCCGCGGCTCTAGCAGTGGGATCTGCCTAACTCCCCTTCCCGCCCCTTTGCCTTCGCAGCCCTCGGGCTGTCGGAGAGAGAGCAACGGGTCGGCAGTGAGCCAGGTTCGCCCCGCCTCGCGCGGCCGCCTCCGAAACCTCCTCAGACTGCACGCATTTCTTATGCGTGCAGACGCAGACTCATTCTACCTGGCCACCCGAGCCAACCGTCGGCGTCGCCTCGACGCGTTGGCAGGAAGAATCGAAACGGTGATTGAAAGCATAAGTCCCCAACCCGCCCCCCCTACCCCACCACCTCCACCCCCACCCCCATCACCACCCTGCTCCATCTCCGCCCCCACCCCCGCCTGCACCCCCCTTTTCGGTCAACGCGCGCCCTTGGTCATCGCCACCTTCAACGCCCGCACGCTCCAGCCCGACGCTGACCGCTGTCACTGCCTGCGCAGTGACGACTGTCAGTGCCATCGAGTCTCCAATCTTATTGGTTTCTGCATCGACAATAATATCGCCATCCTGGGAATCCAAGAACACAGGCGCACTGCATCGGCCCGCGGATCAACTGCCCTTGTTGCTGACGACATCGACGGCTGGCGGTTCTACTACGGAGGCGGCGACGGCACCGGGAACGGGGGCGTCGGTCTCCTCTGCTCCCCGCTCGCCGTACGCCACATGGGCGAACCCCAGCTGGTCAACGCTCGGCTCCTCGTGGCCACTTTTCATTCGATGGAGGGCCACTCGACCTACGCCCTGACGGTGGGCGTTGGTTACGCACCCCACTCCGGCCACCCAGAACAAGACCGCAAGGACTTCTTTGCAGCGCTGGAGAACCTGGCGAACGGCATCCCTGGTCGCAACTACCTCGCTCTGCTGCTGGACGCCAACGCCACGCTACCACCGGGTACTGGCGGATGTCAGCACGCCCCCAACGGTACGGTCTCCAATGCCAACACTGAACTTTTTGCTGATTTGCTTACGACATGCGATTTGGTCACTGCCAACACCCGCTTTCCACATAGTCCAGATGCTTTGGTCACACACACCTCGCCAACTGGCACTGAACGCTGCATTGACTATGTTGTAATGCGCAAGCGTCATCAAGGATCTGTACTAGCTGCTCGCTCGCATGTGATCCCCCTGGTGCGCTCCGATCATCGCATCGTCACCGCCCGCATCCGCCTGCGATTCCCCTCGCCCTTTCGTAAGCACGTGGCACCACCTGATTTGCGCACACTTCAGTTGCTCGAGAAATCTGACGACGCTCTGGAGGACTTCCCTGAAAAACGCGCCCACAAGCGCGCCGCAGAGGCGTTCGTCGACGCGCTGGACATCCCGGCCAGCCACGCCCAGCTGTTCGCTGCCGGCCCGGCATCGGCCCTTCGGCACCTCGCTGACAAGCTGCCCGCGGCCGGGGCCCTACTGCCCCCCGCCGCCCGCCCCGCTTCACCAGCCTGCACCGGCTCCCCGCCGTCATCCAGGCCCGGCAAGCCCTGCGCGACAACAGCGACCCCGCCCGCTACGCCCGCCTCAAAGCCGATTACCACTCGGCCATCCGGCAGGCGACCAAGGAGCAGGAGGACCTTCATGTCCGCGAGTACTTCGCCCACCTCAAGGACCAGCACGGCAAGTACGCCTGGACCCGCCTGCGTCACGCCCAACGGCCCGCCGGCGGCGCGCAGCCGGCGCCGCGGACGCTCTCTGGCTCACCGCAGCAGCAGCTCGACCAGTGGTATTCCTCCCAGTCCCGGCTGCTCGGCGCCCCCCCGCCGCCTCCGCCGCTTGGCCCTCTGGCGGCCGCACGCCTGGCAGTAGCACCGGCGGACGTCCCTGCGCCGCCCACGCCGCCCGCCGCTGAGCAGGACTACACGTACCCAGCCCTGACGGAACCCCTGGCCGACCCCAACGAGCTCCCGCCGTTCACCGAGCTCGAGCTGAGCACCGCCGCCAAGCAACTCCGCTTCTATGCCGCCGTTGGACCTGACCAGCTCCCAGCCCCGGTGATTAAGCTGACGGCGCTCACGGGGTTCCTGCTTGACGTCTGCAACCGGATCCTGCTTGCCGACGCGCCGCCGATTCCTGAGTGGCAGCACAGCTACCGTATTATGCTGTACAAAAACAAAGGTTCCCCTGACGACCCCGCCAACTACAGAGGAGTCTGCATCCAGAGCGCCGCACTTAAGTTGTTCATGCGCATGATCCTCAACCGCCTTCGTTCTGCTCTCGACTGTCACCTTGGGGAAAGTCAAATGGGCTTCCGTCCTGGGCGCAACACCGTCATGGCCATCTTCGTCGCGCGTCGCCTCTTCGAGGAAATCGCTCTCCTGCAACCTGGTGAGTTTCCCGCCATCCTGATCTTCGTCGACTTCATCAAGGCTTTTGATTCTGTCCTCTGGGACGCTCTATGGGCTGTACTTGCTCGCGCTCGCGTCCCCACTCCCCTGATTACCGTCATCCGCACGCTGTATGAGGGGTCGACCACTTCGGTGCGCACTCAACACGGCATTACCCCGCCATGCCCACTGCAGACCGGCGTCTGGCAGGGTTGCGTCCTGTCGCCGTACCTGTTTATTATTGTAGTGGATTATGTTATGCGCCAGGCACGTGCTCGCTTTGCTAGCATTGCAGGCCGTGCCCCTGGCCTAGCGATCACGAACGAGCTTGGGGAAGGGGGGCCGACTAACAAGCAGAATTTACTAGCTGACCTCATTTATGCCGACGACATCACGCTCATCGAGAAGCCGGAGTCTGCCCAACTTTGGCTGGACTGCCTGGCGCTCGAGGCTCGGGCGGTTGGTCTAGAAATCAGCCCCAAAACGGAGGCCCTGGCCCTCGGCATGGCAGGGCCCCCACCCACACTCCGCCTCTTAGACGATGCCGAGGTCAACTACCCTCCTTCAGGCCGCTTCAAGCTGCTCGGCAGTTGGCTTCCCGACTGCGAGGACGACATGACGACACGGATCGGCATGGCGTGGGCGCACCTCCATGACCACCGCCGCTGGTGGAGCAACCCCGCCCTACCCCGGATCGTCAAGCGTGACCTCTTCAAGGTCGTCATTCTGACGATCCTGACCTACGGCGCCGAGACGTGGACACTGATGCAGGAGCTGGAGCAACGACTCGACGGCGCCGTCACCAAGATGCTGCGCAAGGCCCTTAACATCCCCTTTGGTTTGCACATTAGTAATGAGGATTTGTACGCTGATTTGCCCTATGTTTCCCACATTATTAGGCACAGGCGCCTGGGCCTAGCCGGGCACCTGGCCCGCACAGATCAGGTAGATACATCAGATAGACTAGCTGGCACCAAGCCCGCCCAGCCTGGGCGATATGTCCTCACCTGGCGTGCCCCTGGCCGCGCGCGGCAGGGCCGCCACCCGTGGACTTTTCGTGATAGACTCGGCATGGACATGTGCTACACTAGACTTGACGGGCTCACCCCCGGGCAGCCTCCTGGTTTGTCTGTAATATGGAGGCAGATGGTGCGCAAGGATAGATGGCAAGTAGTGATGAAGGAGACCGCCCCCAAGCCTGTGGGGGCTCCGCGTGTGACCAAGTATGGCATTCATAGCGATTCGGGCCGCGGTGCCCACACCCCTGTAACTAGGACCTAGATAGCTTATACCATCCATTCCATCCCATGTTCCCCTCCCACTGAGAACTTATGCTCACGTGACGCAGTCACGTGTCTATTAATTAATTAATTAATTAATTAATTAATCCACTCTCTCTCCCTTCTTTGGACCGCCATGCAGAACAAGACGCGGTGGAAGAGGATTGTCAAGGCTCACACGCCCGACCCTGTGGGCAAACCACCTCCCCCCAAGCGGAGGAGGCGTTTTGATGAGTAGGGTAGTTAGGACTTTTCTAGACTAGCTAGATTAGAGTTAGGTTAGTTCGATTACGCGGCTCCTTCCACCCCACCCATCCATCAAGGAATATGTGCTACATGATCTCCCAACGGAGGCATGTTATAATTTAATTTAATTTAATTTAATTTAATTTAATTTAATTTAATTTGGTTCACGCCGCACATTTGAAAGTGACGTTCTACGGATTTTTGCCTTTGCACCGTATGCAGTTTTCTGGCTTGGACGTTTGGAAACATGGCATGGCTAGCGTAATGGCTGACTAGCTAGACCTTTTAGGTGGTTTTCCATTTGCAGATATTTCCTCGTAAATGGTGGGAGAGAGATCGCAGCAATGGTGCTCACCACTAGACAATGCCGGCCAGTTAGGCTCGAAACATACGCCCTGATCAAGCAAGACGTTTCTGGCCCCACCGTCTAGGTCATCTAGTCGCTCTTAGCGTTAGCCAGCCATAATTTCAATGAACAATTTCCATATCCATACACATCCATCATCCCTAACGACTCGAAAACGCGGATAAGAGAACGGCAGGCTCGAGCTACCATGGTTTGGATTCTCCATATTTCTGGCCTGCGCTGGTTGTCTCATTGACATCTGCTGCTGCCTCCCTCCTGCCACTTACAGAGGAAGCACCCTCATTAGGTTAGGTCGCTAACTGCACGCCATACTGCACACATGCGGCATGTAAGTTAGCTGCACGAACCAGTTTTATTTTAAAAAGCGGGAGGCTATCAATAAGGCAACCAGCGCAGGTGGGGAATATGGCAATTGCAAGGGCACGTTGACCCAAAAGAAGTGCTTATCATATAAATGGCCCGGTCTCCTCTCTGTGCATGCCATGCGCAGCTGTCCCATGCACGTGACACTAGCCCAAACCAGAGACACTTACATTTTGGAAAAGATCTGGCCAAGTTACACAGAAGACCCTTACATACTCTTTGAAACCGTGCGTTGTACCAGCTGTATGTGGACCAACGAGCTACAGGCCTTCCTCTTTGGCTTCTTGACTCTGCATCTGAACAAAATGAAGCCATCAGTGGGTTGACAACACCATACCCTCTACTTGCTCTGCACGTGATGCACAATCACAAGTTTCATGCCAATCTTATGTCAAACACGTGAAGGCCAGCCTTGCAGCTCAGGGACATATACTTGGATTCTGGGATGAGCAGCCACTCCATCTGGGCATTAGCAGCCACACTGCAGAGGCCCTCGCTACTTGCCTCCAGATACACATGACAGGACCAGCGACAGCTTTAATGTTCCACCAACCAGCACCTCATGCGGTGTCCTTGGCTGACTCTAACGATGCCACCGCTGCTTCAGAGTTCTTGATACCCTCAAAGACATCGGCCGCCGACCGCCAGATCTCCGCGCACATGTCCGCGTATGCAGCCTGAGGACACCATCCAGAGTAAAGCGGCAAATGCGCACAGCAGTTACGATGCAAGAATGCAACAAGAATGGAACAGAAGGATTTCATGCAAGATGGGAGCTCACAGTTACATGTAAAACAAAAACTGCAAAAATATGGCTACTTTAAAAATCTAGAAAAACCAGTAGATTATGCATGATGGGATCTAAGAAAAGCCTTCTGAAGGAGATGGTAACATGGAGAGACCCGCCTGCGCAATCCACCCACATGACTACACCTGACGGCAATGCACAAAGAATGCCATGCAAGCCGACCAATATAAGGACAGCCATCATCAGAGGCAACCCCTGGACGAAGCTGCAGGGACCACAATAGCCACCAATGGTTTAAATTCCTCTACATCCCTGGAGGTTATACCTGTTGGTCGCAGCTCTGAAAAGTAAACAACAGAAACGAGCTTCACCTTCCTGACAGCTCCATTCTTCATCAACGTCGACCACTGTGGAAATCCTTTACTATCAGGTTAATCCTCAACTAAAATCCCTGGCCAGTATGTACCTAGGATTCTACTGCCAAACACACACAATCTTTTCCCAGCATCTTTCATCGTCAGACAAAGGGCTTCAAGCTCTCATGCACCATGTTCCATGCAAAATAAAAACCTCCCAGACACTCCTCATCAACACTCTGCCGCAAAGGGAGCAACAACGTGTCCTGCACCCATACCCCACAAGGATAATGGTGGTGATGCTGGTCATGCTCCCTAAGCCTTGACAATTGCACCAGCGTGCCTATCTGCAGAACCTGATGAGGTCAGTATTGTTTAGGCTGGGCGCTGGATTGCACCACACACTTCGCCTTTACCTTCTACTCAAACCCACACCCGTCCGCGCTGTACCTGCGTGTGCGCGAAGCCGATCAGCATGCTCGCAAAGTCCCGCGCGCGCTCCGCGTCAAGGCGCGCGAATTCGCTGCGGTTGCGCTCCTGTGGCGCCGCGGTGTCGAGGACGAGCCGAGCCAAGGGGGCCAAGGGGGCCAACAGGGCCAACGGGGCCAACCGAAAATATTGTCAGGAAAGAAAGAAACGGAGGCCCCATTTGGTTTCGGTTGTGATGTGCTATTGCATGAAAACACATGCCAGGAATGAGGCCAGCGGGGTGGCGAAGGGCACCTGGCATTTGTGCGTTTATGTTGTGCACACCAGGGTGCGGACGTGGGCTCAGCCGTCCCTCCCTCCCCCGGCCCAGCCCCCCCCCCATCCTGCCCACTCCTATGCCCTACCCTGTGCCCTCTTCTGCGCCCTCCCCCCCTCCCCCCCCCCCCCCCCCCCCCCCCCCCCCCCCTCCCCCCCCCCCTCCCCCCCCCTCCCCCCCCCTCCCCCCCCCCCCCCCCTCCCCCCCCTCCCCCCCCCTCCCCCCCCCCCCCCCCCCCTCCCCCCCCCCTCCCCCCCCTCCCCCCCTCCCTCCCCCCCCTCCCCCCCCCCCCTCCCCCCCCCCCCCCCCCCTCCCCCCCCCCCCCCCCCCCCCCCCTCCCCCCCCCTCCCCCCCCCCCCCCCCCCCTCCCCCCCCCCCCTCCCCCCCCCCCTCCCCCCCCCCCCCCCCCCCCCCCCCCCTCCCCCCCTCCCCCCTCCCCCCCTTCCCCCCCCGTCCCACATCCACAAGCATGAATAGTTGAATGCATGTTTTTCAGCATGCTTGTTGCCGCCAAACATCCGGCAGATGATCCCCAACCCTGGCAGATGATGCTAGGCAGATTTCGGAAGGGGGTGAACCACCTGTCCACCTGTCCTCGATGCTGCCTGAACACGAGACCTAGCAAGTGACAACATACAGCACCCGACGCAGCACTCGACGCAGCACCGACGCAGCACCAGATACGACACCAGACATATTACTCCATACAGCGCCCAACAGAGCACCCAATACAGCCCCCGATACCCGCACTACCAGCAACTAGGGAACGCGGGGCCAACGCCGGTCATTACCTGGATAGTGGCGAACTTCCTTTCCGCCGCCTCCTTGGCGGCTGCCGTGCGCTCCACCTCCTGCGCCAGGTCTGACACCTTGCGGCTGCGCGTCTTGTCGCCACCAAACACCTGGCAGGAGGCCCACAGGGGGGTGCCCGCCAGCACAAGGCACGGAGGGGGCAAGGCGTTGAGTGGCAGCAAATGCACCGACGCACCGATGGTGATTAGCACAGTAGACGTCCTGTATTCAAATACTATTTTACCCAATTAAGTGCCATGGCTCTATGTGTGCACGATGGACGGACTTGGGACCCGCACAACACTGCCATGTGCCCACGAGCCTCGTACAGCACAAGATGCTCTCATGCACCTAGTACAGCACAAGATGCACTCATGCACCTAGTACAGCACAAGATGCACTCATGCACCTAGTACAGCACAAGATGCACTCATGCACCTAGTACAGCACAAGATGCTCTCATGCACCTAGTACAGCACAAGATGCACTCATGCACCTAGTACAGCACAAGATGCACTCATGCACCTAGTACAGCACAAGATGCACTCATGCACCGAACTACGGCGACGAGCAAAAGCGCGGTGCACGCAAGCACACTAACTGCCACACGTAGACACAAGTGCCACTATAAGAGGCGTGTACATACGTACAAAAGAGGGGCACACACAGGTTTACCTGCGACGACTGCGCCTCCAGCTTGCCCAGCCGACCACGCTTGCCATCCAGGTCGGCCACAAGTGCCTGGACGCCCTGCAGGGACTCTTCGCGGCATGCCACTGCGCTGCGCACGGCAGACATGATGCTCAGGTGGTCGTGCAGGGCATTCTGAGGGCACACAAGTAGCCGCAAGCCCACAAGCACAGGCAATCACAGTTATGCGCAAGCACATGCACAAATACATAAGAGCATGCGCGAATGAGCACACAAACATGCAGACATAAAAAGAGCAGGCCGCCGCGCAACGGCAGCAACATTCTGCAGCTGTACACGACAAGCCCGCGCCGAGCAAGTACAGACGCATGCATGCATGCACGCGAGCAGGTGCACACACGCAAGCCCGCCCGCCCGCCCGCCCCCATGGCACCAACCGAGCACCTCAAGAACAGCTCCCATGCATGCCCGTGGCAGCCAGGGCCCAAGGGCCAAGCCCGACCCTTCCCTAAGGCAAAGGGCAGGCGGGCAACAAAATGGGGCTACAGTGGAGATGGCTGACAGCAGGTGGCAGGGCAGACCAAACGGTTCACTGCAGCTTATCTCAGGCTTTTGCGGCTACTCATCCCAGGGTGGCCTTTCATGGCTGGGGAGGGGGTGGCCAACACCCCAAAGCGCTCAATCAAGAACAGCGTCGCAAACCAAGAAAGACAACCAGAACAGCCAGTGAGTTGGGAGTGCGCAGTGCATCATGCCCCCCCACCCATTCCGCTCCCCCCCCATACCTCTCCCGCTGGTAACAACCCCCCCATACCTCCCCAGTGGTCTCTCCTCCCTCCTCCCAAACAACACCCCCGCACCCTTTTGCTCACCATACCACCAGCGGTCCACTCCCTGCACTCACATGCCACCGCCACCTTACTGCCCCTACAAGTCTCAAGGTTAATCAGAGTTCTAACCATAAGTTTCATGGTCTAATTTTGCAACATTGAATTTCCATCTCTCCAGCTGCTCCGACCCAGTTCCCTCGCTACTCTCATTTTTTGTTCTTTCGCTGCAGTTGTTATCTCCTGCTGTTCTGATCCCATTACTCTTCCCTATGTTCCTAAATAATCTTAACTCTAAGGCTACCATTCATCCTCACCAGCTGCTCCACGGTCTTGGCCATGGCCTCGCGCGACACGCGGCTGATGCGCACCGACGTCATGCCCACCAGCCGCGCGTCCGTGGCATGCGACACCTGCAGGTTCTGGCACGTAATGCTGGACGCTGCAACACGGTGACGGGGAGGGGGGGAGGGCCAGACGCAGAAGGTCATGGCAAATGGACACAGCGGCATGTGCGTGAGGGCACATGGGCAGAAGACAGCGCGTGGGCATTGATGGGGGCACGCTAAAAAAGGCGAGGGGTGGGAACGCGAAAACCCACAGGCACAACAACAGCGTCGCTCTCATCCATGGGAACGTCCACCGTGGCCCATCATCCGGAGAAGACCGCGGAAAGCCCATGGGGCCACCATCGGCATCCCGCATGGTCCAGGTGGCAGGAAGCTGAATGGCCCAGCCCACACCGTGAACAGCCTCACGCATGCAGGTCGTGCGAGGCAGACCAGGGGGGCCAGGGACCTGCCTGGTGGGCAACCAAGTAAGAACCAGAAACATAAAAATAACGATATAATACAGCGACAACATCCCCCCTATGAAGTATCATAGTTCGCCAGTTTGTGAGGAAAAAAAGACCGCAGGTGCCAGGGTTCTGCCAACGAATAGAAACGACTGAGTTGAGCACTTCCTACTACACCCGCGGCGTGGGGACCAGGGTCCAGCCTGGCAGGCACCCCTGTAGATAGCCAAGGTCCTTTGAGCGCATGCACTGGCGCCGTGCAAACTTGCTGCGCAGATTCAGCCGCCCACCGATGAGTCTGGTCTTAAATTGCATATGAAAGACCCGGGGCAGGTGTTCGCTTCCTATAGCGCAGGTCCTTGGGATGCTAGCCCAGCACACACGGATTGTGAGACCATGCACCTAATCGTGCCAACCGGCTTGTGCACAAGCGCCTACCTGACGCCTCCTCGAACTTGGCGACTTTGATGAGCGAGAGCCCGAACTCGCCCGTAACATCGCCCACTGCCTGCTGCGCGCGCACGAGCGCTTCTGCCTTTGCGCTGGCTTCCGCAAGCTGCTTCTCCAGTGCGCCCGCCTTGTTGCGCCGCGCGATGAAGTCCTCGTCCGTCTCCTGCACCGTCACCTTGGTGCCAGCCTGCAACACGACATTGAGCGGGCGGCCAGGCAGGTAGGTAGGTAGACAGGAAGGCAGTAAGGCAGTAAGGCGGTAAGGCGGTAAGGCGGTAAGGCGGTAAGGCGGTAAGGCGGTAAGGCGGTAAGGTAAGGCGGTAGGGCGGTAGGGCGGTAGGGCGGTAGGGCGGTAGGGCCGTAGGGCCGCAGGGCCGTAGGGCCGCAGGGCCGTAGGGCCGTAGGGCCGTAAGGCCGTAAGTCCGAAAGTCCGAAAGTCCGAAAGTCCGAAAGTCCGAAAGTCCGAAAGTCCGAAAGTCCGAAAGTCCGAAAGTCCGAAAGTCCGAAAGTCCGAAAGTCCGAAAGTCCGAAAGTCCGAAAGTCCGAAAGTCCGAAAGTCCGAAAGTCCGAAAGTCCGAAAGTCCGTAAGTCCGAAAGTCCGAAAGTCCGAAAGTCCGAAAGTCCGAAAGTCCGAAAGTCCGAAAGTCCGAAAGTCCGAAAGTCCGAAAGTCCGAAAGTCCGAAAGTCCGAAAGTCCGAAAGTCCGAAAGTCCGAAAGTCCGAAAGTCGGAAAGTCGGAAAGTCCGAAAGTCCGAAAGTCCGAAAGTCCAAAAGTCCGAAAGTCCGAAAGTCCGAAAGTCCGAAAGTCCACAAGTCCTTAAGTCCGTAAGTCCGTAAGTCCGTAAGTCCGTAAGTCCGTAAGTCCGTAAGTCCGTAAGTCCGTAAGTCCGTAAGTCCGTAAGTCCGTAAGTCCGTAAGTCCGTAAGTCCGTAAGTCAGGAAGGCGGAAGGCGGTCCGGGGCCGGCGGGCGGGCAGGCGGGCGGGCATGTATGCATTTAGGCAGGCATTTCGGAGCCAAAAACGGGAACCCTGTGCAAAAGGCGAGATGCTGGATGCCGGCCGGACGGCACACACGACGGACGGGTGGCGGGGGTGACACGGGCCGCAGGCATGTGCAGCAGAGGATGGGCCATAGCTTTGTGTGGTCCATGGTTCCTGGCACCAGCTTCTTGTTGTGGGGCAGGTGGCTTACTTTTTTGCAAAGGAGCGTTGGCAGCGAGGAGAGGCTTTGGCGCAGAGGCAAGCAGCGCTAGCATTAGCAACTTAGTACCTTGTCCTACAGATAAAACGCTGTGTTTTACACTCCATCCATGCAGCTATTGCCGCGTCCCATAGAATTACCTGCCCTTCAGCATACTTTTGCAAGGCACCTCATCCACGCCTGTAGCATGCAGCGGCGGCTGCTGTCACCCGAACAAGTGCAAGCGATGCCGGCCCACGCGATGCACTACCCTATGCTGCGTGCACACCCCGGGGGATGCACAAGGGGGAACTGTGCTGCACAGGCACCTGCTCCTTGACCAGCCTGCCTACGACCAATCACCTGCCCCCTGGGTAGCATGGGTTGCACCTGGAGAGGCAACTACCAACAAGTTGGTGCGAGGGCGTTTCCTGGCCGCCTCGGGTTGTGCCCGCCGGCCTACACGAGAGGGCACAGAACACCTCAAACCTCCCGCTGTCTTTGCCCGTGGCAGTTTCTAGAGCCATCTGCCCAGTTTTGCGGTGAAATGGCACCGGGGCAAGCCCAGGAACCTTGTGCACTTGGCTACACCCCGCGTGGTAACGCGGCAGGTGGCAGCAGGCCCAGCCATGGCGCGGGCCCATCACACCAGGGCGGCAGGCAGAGAGGGCAAGGGTAGAGGCATGAGTCACGCATGCGTGGGAGTGGACTCACCCCCAGCTCGCTGGCAATGCTCTGGGTCAGCTCCTTGAACATGCGGAAAATGCCCACGCCCGACTTCTGCCCACGCAGACGCACAGCACAGCAACGGGGTAGGGGGGTCAAGAGGGTCGGATCAGTGCACACTGCACAGGTCAGCACACCACAAGCGGCGTGGAGCAAAATTTCCAGCCAGCGAGTGCACCAGCCAGCACATCATGCCACACGCCTTGCCACCGCACCGAGGTTGCAGGGTGGTGCTGCACTTTTGTGCTGTGGAGCCCGTGTGTTTGCAGGCTTGAGCCAGCAGGCTTCTCCCGTCAGGGTGCAGCATGGGGTCCATGCACTGCTCCCCCCCACTCTGTCTCTCCCACTGCCAATATTTTTCCGCCCTTATCAAGGTTGCAACTGGCTACCGCGTGTGTGTGTGCATTTGTGGTAAAGGTTGTCTGTGTCTGATGCGTGTGGGGGTGTGCATGGAAGCACATACCTGCGTGCGTGCGTGCGTGCGTGCGTGCGTGCGTGACCATGCCATCTTGCCATGCACCCAAGAGGCACGTGTCACACCCCGCCATGCCCCGCCATACCCCACACGGCCTCATCCCTCCGCGGTATGCGGGCCTAGCGGTGGTGGCCAGGCCAGCACACTCGCGCAGCCGCGCCATCGGGGCCATGCCGCGCCACCATGCAGCCGCAGGACAACCTATGCACCGTGACAGCAGCAGAGCCCATTGCGTGCGCGGGTATGGGCGGTGCGTCCAAACCATCGCACCTGCTGGCTCTCCGGCGTGTAGGCGCCGCTGCTGCGCGCCGCGTCGGCGCCGAACAGCTGCTTGGGGAGCCGCGACGCGCCGTCCAGCATGCGCGAGGCTGCGCGGGGGATGGGGACGAGTGGCGGGCCAGGGGGCAGGTGGGCGGGTGAGGGCACCTGCGAGCCATGGTGCATCACTCGCGGGGAAGGGTACACCAGACCATGGAATGTAAAGGGGCATCTGGCTCAATGCTGCCACGAGCACACTGTGCCAGCTGTCCATCTCACGCGAGCCATGCTGCACATGCCGCGACATGGAGCATATGCGCCCATGTGGATCTGAGCGCGCGCGACGCAGGGGGAAGCAGGGCGGCCGCACACGCAAGGGCAATACACAAGAGGTTGGAGGAATGCGCTTGCAAACGGTGTCCCTCTGCGGCCTATCATGAAAAGTGCATGACGCATCGCCGACTGCCTTGATGCACAGGGAAGCCAATGAACAATCACGGGCGGTAAAACCATCCCATAAAGTACACAACCTGCGTGCGCAGGCAAGCCATGCACTACATGGCAAAGGCCCTGGCATGTGGGCCACACACTTGAAGACGTGCATGGGGGCAGCACACGTCACCAGCCAGACTAGGTATAAATGAGACAGCCAGCGCAGGCCAGAAAGGTACGCTTGTCTCCCCGACAAACACGCACCTCCCACATGTCCTTGTCACAGGGCAACTTGGTCTTTCGCAACGTGGTCTTTCGCACCAACACGAGGGGCCTTGTGGCACACGACCGCGCTGATGGGTCGCCAGTCTAACCATCCATGGCACATGCCCTATGGGGTATTCCAAAAATACCTTTGACCTACCCGACAACCTACTAAGCCAGCCAAACACCTGTCCGAGCCAGCAAACCACCTCGCCAAACATACCGAAGGACGGCGCGGCTGCGATGCTGGGGCTGGCCAGGTCGCCCTCGCTCTCCAGAAAGTTCTTCAGGATCTCACTGCGCCCACAGTTACGTGTGCCATCCGCCGCCACACAACCCACAGCACCCCGCACACGAAACCATCCCGACCGGACATGATAATGCCGACACCAGACACCAGCGCATGCCATCACAGTCGCGGCCATCAGCACCAAAGAAGCAGCAGGAGCAGCCGCCCCGACCCATCCATACCAGGCACGCGGATGTAAACATAAACGGCAAGGTGATGTCTACAGCTTATAAAGAAGAAGGAAAAAAACTAGTAGAAAAAAGAGTTACTACCAAGAAACAGCCTCTACAGGAGCTTCTACGGGAGCTCACTCTACTGCCCTGATGCTGTGGTGGCTTAATACCACTAGCCAGCACAGGCCCACCCACACTACGGCAAACTTCCGTGATGATGCGCACACAAGGGCAGCATCCCAGAACTGATGTGTGGGGGGGAGCAGCAGCGACGGCAACGCGGCCAGTGCTCCCCGCGGGCAGGGGACCGCATGGTGCCGGCGGCCAGGGAAGGAACAGCACACCCGCAGTGACGAGTCGCCATAGGCGCCGGGCACCCCTACCCATGCAGCATTCTATGCTGGCAGCCCGGTGCTACTCACAGATCCTTCTGGCCACACAGCAGTCTGGGCTTGGAGGCGTGTTCTAAGGAAGTATTTCATAAGCAAGTATTTCATGTCTCATTGGTACCACCCCCAGGCCACACGAGCTGCTGCTACGCCGTGGCTCCGGATCTGCACGGCCATGCGCGAAGCTAACGACGCATGCGCCAGGTGGCAAGGCCAGCGTGTGCAGTGTGCCCACCTGGTGGACAGCACAGGGTGCGCCGCTAGCTGGTTCATGTACTTCTCCAGCGCCTGTGCGCGCATCTCCACGAACTCCTTGCTCATCATCACCTGCGGCACACACGCAGCAGGCGGAGGACAATGGGGACATGGCGGTGCGCACGGGATGGGCAAGCATGCCATGCAGGGCACACGGGATGGGCAAGCAAGCCATGCAGGGCGCACAGGATGGGCAAGCAAGCCATGGAGGGCGCACGGGATGGGCAAGCAAGCCATGCAGGGCGCACGGGATGGGCAGGCAAGCCATGCAGGGCACACGGGATGGGCAAGCAAGCCATGCAGGGCGCACGGGATGGGCAAACAAGCCATGCAGGGCGCACGGGATGAGCAAGCAAGCCATGGAGGGCGCATGGGATGGGCAAACAAGCCATGCAGGGCGCACGGGATGGGCAAACAAGCCATGCAGGGCGCACAGGATGGGCAAGCCATGCAGGGCGCACGGGATGGGCAAGCAAGCCATGCAGGGTGCACGGGATGGGCAAGCAAGCCATGCAGGGCGCACGGGATGGGCAAGCAAGCCATGTAGGGCGCACAGGATGGGCAAGCAAGCCATGCAGGGCGCACAGGATGGGCAAGCCATGCAGGGCGCACGGGATGGGCAAGCAAGCCATGTAGGGCGCACAGGATGGGCAAGCAAGCCATGCAGGGCGCACAGGATGGGCAAGCCATGCAGGGCGCACGGGATGGGCAAGCAAGCCATGCAGGGCGCACGGGATGGGCAGGCAAGCCATGCAGGGCACACGGGATGGGCAAGCAAGCCATGTAGGGCGCACAGGATGGGCAAGCAAGCCATGGAGGGCGCACGGGATGGGCAAGCAAGCCATGCAGGGCGCACAGGATGGGCAAGCAAGCCATGGAGGGCGCACGGGATGGGCAAGCAAGCCATGCACGGCGCACAGGATGGGCAAGCCATGCAGGGCGCACAGGATGGGCAAGCAAGCCATGCAGGGCGCACGGGAAGCGCAAGCAAGCCATGCAGGGCGCACGGGATGGGCAAGCAAGCCATGCAGGGCGCACGGGATGGGCAAGCAAGCCATGTAGGGCGCACGGGATGGGCAAGCAAGCCATGCAGGGCGCACGGGATGGGCAAACAAGCCATGTAGGGCGCACAGGATGGGCAAGCAAGCCATGCAGGGCGCACAGGATGGGCAAGCCATGCAGGGCGCACGGGATGGGCAAGCAAGCCATGCAGGGTGCACGGGATGGGCAAGCAAGCCATGCAGGGCGCACGGGAAGCGCAAGCAAGCCATGTAGGGCACACAGGATGGGCAAGCAAGCCATGCAGGGCGCACAGGATGGGCAAGCCATGCAGGGCGCACGGGATGGGCAAGCAAGCCATGCAGGGCGCACGGGATGGGCAGGCAAGCCATGCAGGGCGCACGGGATGGGCAAGCAAGCCATGTAGGGCGCACAGGATGGGCAAGCAAGCCATGCAGGGCGCACAGGATGGGCAAGCCATGCAGGGCGCACGGGATGGGCAAGCAAGCCATGCAGGGCGCACAGGATGGGCAAGCCATGCAGGGCGCACGGGATGGGCAAGCAAGCCATGCAGGGCGCACGGGATGGGCAAGCAAGCCATGTAGGGCGCACGGGATGGGCAAGCAAGCCATGCAGGGCGCACGGGAAGC
Source organism: Mesostigma viride (assembly GCA_009746045.1). Taxonomy (NCBI): domain Eukaryota; kingdom Viridiplantae; phylum Streptophyta; class Mesostigmatophyceae; order Mesostigmatales; family Mesostigmataceae; genus Mesostigma; species Mesostigma viride. The sequence continues at coordinate 2,502,316 of RPFO01000002.1, forward strand.
GCAAGCAAGCCATGCAGGGCGCACGGGATGGGCAAGCAAGCCATGTAGGGCGCACAGGATGGGCAAGCAAGCCATGCAGGGCGCACAGGATGGGCAAGCCATGCAGGGCGCACGGGATGGGCAAGCCATGCCATGCAGGGCACACGGGATGGGCAAGCAAGCCATGCAGGGCGCACGGGATGGGCAGGCAAGCCATGCAGAGCACACGGGATGGGCAAGCAAGCCATGCAGGGCGCACGGGATGGGCAGGCAAGCCATGCAGGGCACACGGGATGGGCAAGCAAGCCATGCAGGGCGCACAGGATGGGCAAGCCATGCAGGGCGCACGGGATGGGCAAGCAAGCCATGTAGGGCGCACAGGATGGGCAAGCAAGCCATGCAGGGCGCACGGGATGGGCAAGCAAGCCATGGAGGGCGCACGGGATGGGCAAGCAAGCCATGCAGGGCGCACAGGATGGGCAAGCCATGCAGGGCGCACAGGATGGGCAAGCAAGCCATGCAGGGCGCACGGGAAGCGCAAGCAAGCCATGAAGGTGGGAAGGAGGCGCCATAAAGGGTGAAGGGCCGACGGGGTCCAACGCCGGCGCCCTTGCACGGGGATCACCCGGGACGGCACAAGTGCCATATGCCAGCAGGAAGGAAAGGTGGACACCCACCACCTGTCATGCCATGGATACCCACCCCCTGCCCACTCCCTACTAGCAGCCTGTGTTGCGACGCTGCAAAGCCATGCGGCGCTATCACCACCGACCCCTGTCCGCCTCAACCAGCAGCACTCGTCGGTGGATGCCCCACCCACCTGCCCTTCCACACTCTTGTCAGGCCGTGCCGGGATGAAGTACCCTTCGTATACCTCCGCCAACCTGGCACCATGCAAGGGATGCCGTCCCGGCACATGAGTAGGGGTGCAAGGTTTCGCACGGTGGACAGGAGGCATGTGTCCGCACGGAATACAACGGCAATGGTGATTTTCTGCTCGCGCCACTGCTGGGGCGAACCAAAGATGCAAGGCCACGCGGTATGCTTGGGCAGACACTGGTAGCGATTGAGTAGCAATGGCGACTTGCCAGGAGGTGGGTTCGGTTAAACCGCCTTGTGACCAGGTGCCCTGGCAAGTGCGGGGCATGTGGCACACCTCCAGCAAGCACATGCTGCGTTGGCATCCTGCACTACTCCCCAACAGCTCTCCACGCGAGAGTACAGCTGATAATTGATAATCGGCGCACGACAGCGAAACAATTCAAGGTGAGCACTACTAGTACATGTCATGCCCCCTGCAGTGCAGATTGATGATGCAGTAGTGTGGCATGGCATGTTGTATTCATGCCACGCAGCCTGCAAGCACCCACACAGGGTTGCAGACCGCGGCTATCAGCCTCTATGCTTGGGGGATGGGCGCAGACAGACTCGTGGGCGTCTCCTACCCCCCGCCACGAGGTGCACAAGAGCAGAAAGGGCAACCAACGGTCAGGGCATCTACCGCATCCGCACAGGGAGGGCCACAATTGCACCAATGCATCCATGGATGGCGCTCCACAGATCCTAATAGCACCCTCGTGCCATCCTAATGCCCAAGTATCTTCCAGCCCCAGGGTGCCCCACACCCACCTGTCCGACAGCGCGACAAAGTCCCTGAAGCGCCGGCGCACCGAGAATTCGGGCTTCTTGAACCCTGGCAGGGTTGTGCGCGTATTTACCTGCAGGGAGCGCATGGGCACGCACACACACACACAGGGACACACACACGCACATACACATGCAGGCCGACCAACGACGTGAGGGGCCACTGGCCGACGAGGCGTGTGGTGACTAGCAAGGATCGATATGCCCGCATGCCTGGGTAGATAGCCCGCCACAGGGGCGGGTGACTAGTACCCCTACACTGTCGATGTGCCTTGCCGGAGGGTCATGCATCACACAGGGCATGCGCACTCACAGCGCTCACTCACCGCATAGGTGATGTAGGAGCCTCCTCCAGGAATGGGTACCACAGAGTTGCCATCCACCTTCATGGGGTTGTTGACTGTGATGCTCATCAGCCTCGGCCCTTGATGATGTACCGGGAAAAGGGGTGCCTGGGGGGCACCCTTTTGAACGCCATTGACCGAATCCTCATCTCCATACCGGTCCCCTGGCAATACAAGGAGCCCCAGGGACCATGCAGCACCAAAAAAATCAGATGCCCTTTTCCAGACATGAGCAGCAAAGAAGTGCAAGACAATGCTTAGACGAATGTTGGCAAGTTACCTTCACGCCCGTTACCCGCAATGTAGGCCTCGTCACTGTCAACGGCAGTGCCAGGCCGGTGCTGCCCGGTCGCCGTACCAACGGTACCGCGTGAGCCTTCCGCGTACGGAGAGAAGACAGCTTCCGCGTAGGAGGGCGGGTTATCGAGCTGAGAGAGATCAAGCAAGTAGAGGCGATGCAAGGAGTGCAAAAACCTATGTTACAAATTGACGGGAAAAGCATCACACGCAGGGCTGGAAATACTGACCCCGCCACAAACAGGAGATCTAGCGTGACAAAGAAGCCACCTCGGAAATTCTCATCGCGATTGCAAGGTTATGTCAAGAAAAAAGCCTAACATCTTAACGCGCCCCGTTGGCTTTCTGAAAGCTAGAGTAAGGAGAATAGTCAACCAGCAACAATATAATCATCAAGTACCGTAACTGGGTCTCCAGAGAGATTCAGATTTTCCATTCCTTCATCGTTTTCTGCAAATATTGCAGGTCCGGACGACGGCTCCCCTCGCATATCCTTGACACCTGATCCCATCATTGACACACTCTGCCTATTGCTACTGAGTGCGCCGTAAATCCAAGGTGTCTAACCCAATGAAAGCACTGAGAAACCGTGGCCTCGTATTGTCTAACTCAAAAGGATATGGTGCGCTATTGCGGACCGCCAGCAAAACATCGCAAATGCTTGCTACGCATCCAGGACTTGGCAGTAGGGATAATAAAGTTATGGACAACCGACCGTGTTGTATCCTTCCGAGTCTGGTCTCACCTGTCACACTTCGGCGTTGCTGGCACTCCAAGCCAGACCGGTGGCATGGCGTGACCAATTGCCACCTAGCACGGCCGCACGGAACCGTCGTTGTTGTGGTTGTTGTTGTTGTTTCCCGCACGGAACCGTCGTATCAGGCAGGGAAACAACATAATCCGTCCGACCAATTCGCTGCTTTCACTTGAGAACCGTCCAGCGCAGAACGGAGACCTAAATGAGGGGTTGTCCTTGAATTGGCTTCTTCCAGCCCGTTTCTCGATGTAAACGCGTGTCAGTCATTCACTCAGTTTATTAACACCGGTAAGGCGGTAACCCGTGAGACTCCCATACATATGAGACTCCCATACAATGGCTGACATCATGCTCCGCCGTACGCGGGCTGATTTTGCGGTGCAGCAGGGCTATTAGGTTCCTCCCGTTAGGCGTTTCCATTGGTCTTATCGTAGTATAGAGCTTTGACATGGCTCTGTATATTATACTAGTAGGTTTATAGCTGGGCGTTTGCTTTGGTTTGAGTCATGATTTCACTCTGTTGTAAGTAATTATATTTTTAATACATATGAACCCGACTCGTTATTGTTGTTGTTGTACTACTCGTCAGACTCGCATAGCATATTTATAATTATAAGGCTAATCGTCAATTCGTCGGTGGGTCAGGTTTGGCTTAGGGGTATCTTATACACGGGTATCGTTGTGAAAGGCTCGGCTGGTCAGTGCTCAGCAGGTGTTCAGTGCAGTTCATCAGTTTATGTACAGTCCTTCACGCTTTAAGGTCAAGGCCAACTTCATGCGTGCCGAATGGCTCTACTCAATTGTAATCATTTGAACTTCAGATACGAAAATATACTATTAAATGAACTAATTTGAACTTACTATGCCGAAATCCGATGCGACCCAACTTAATGTGAAAACAACTTAAGCCAACCCAACTTAACAACATCTAATATTCACGACCGACACTCCAGGAGATATCGCCGGAGAGGGGGTGGGGTCAAGCACCCCCTCCCCTCCCCCCAAGCCACGGGAACCCCCCAAGTGAGGTTAGGGTATCAGACGCCCCCCCCCCCCCTCTCCCCCCCCCCCCTGCCCCCCCCCCCCCCGACGTCGACCAAGGTTCGCACATGGTATATAATGACCATATTAAACTAATATTACTAATTTGGCAAGGTGGGGGTCATCCCGCACTATCCAGGGCATCGCGAGTGCGCGGCCAATCAAAAAAGGCTAGGAAAGACTGAACGCCAATACGAAAGAAGCAGACGTAATGGCCACCAACCCGCGCGAAGGGCCAAGCGAGCGAAGCGAGCTGCTCTTCGATCCTGCGCATAGCCAACGCAGCGAGCAGCGAGTGAAGCGAGCACCGTACGGTTCCCCTCTCCGGAGAGAAGCGAACTACGCCTAACGGGCTACTACAAACTACTTGTAGCGGGCAGCGGGCAGCAGCGGGGAGCAGCGGGGAGCAGCGGGCAGCGGGCAGCCGGAAGCGGGCAGCGGGTAGCGGGCAGCGGGCAGCCGGCAGCGGGCAGCGGGCAGCGGGCAGCGGGCAGCGGGCAGCGGGCCGGCAGTGGGCAGCGGGCAGCGGGCAGCGGGCAGCGGGCAGCGGGCAGCGGGCAGCGGGCAGCGGGCAGCGGGCAGCGGGCAGCGGGCAGCGGGCAGCGGGTGTAACAAGCAAAAGTGTTTTGTTGTTACATGATTCCTTTGTTTTGTGAACGTTTGGCTTTTAACACGTCCCCTGTAGAAACTCAGTCCTAAAAATAGGACTGAGTATACCATCTTTGAGATCATGTGGCGGTAAGGGTAGGGGGGTACCCCATATGTTTGATATGCATCATAGCACTCAATATCATGCTAATGCTTGGGCATGTGCTTAAAAAATCATATGTTGACCAAATCATGTAAAATTATACATGACTCTCAACCCTTACTCGCGATTTTGGAATTTTCTGTGGAAGCACGAGTGTGTAAAATCCAATAAAATCCATATTCGCTATTAAAAATCATAGGCATGTAGATATTAGAGTTCTTGAACTGTGGCAAAAAACTGGACTCAATTCGGCCACTGGCACTGCCTGAAACATGCAAAACACTGCCAGTCCTATAAATAGGACTGGGCCTTGGTAACAAAATGCTAGCATGGGAGTGCGGTCGTACTACACACCACCGTGGCCACCAACCATGCCAATCAACTCATTTCCCTTCCAGCATAATAGGACAACATGCTTGCATCATCATATTGCAGTTATATTATACCTTATAATGTGTTAGAGCCTATGCAAGCACGTAGGGAATGGGTTTGGATACCTACCCACGAAAGGTTTTTTTTGGTGTGTTAACCACCAATGTATTGGGCAGGTTAAGCATATTTCAAGTGTCTCTAACAAGAATGGACATGGATAAAACTGTTTTGCCTTGCCATGGCATGGCCAACATACTTGCTGGCACATGATGACAGTGGTTTACCTCCAAGATCTTTCACTCACCCATACAAGCTTGAAAGCACCCTTGACGAGGCCCATGGCCACACAATTATGCAGTATGAACGTAGCAAAAGAACAACTAACATCTATGAAGGTGTTTAAACCCATACAGCGCCTAAAAACCTGCACAACTACACCAGGGCAAGGCAAATGCCTGGCAACATCATCTAAAAAGGGGGTTTTGGAGAGGGGCAGGCAACGGTCAAGAAAGAGCATCAAGACTCGAAACTGGCAACACCTCGCAAGCTTAAACTCATGTAAGAACATCAAGAAATGATGAGACAACGATATTCCGGCTTTACCTGGCATGGCTGGCGTTACCTTGGCCCAGGCGGTGCCCGCAAAAGTGGCACTTTGAGGCACACACACCATGACGTGACAGAGTGGTCGAAATCATCAAATCTATACTGCCACTAAGTCAATTCTATGACAATCAATGATAAAAGGTAGAAAGATACCTATAAATCCTTCGAATTTCGCCGGAAAGCAGTTGTAGTAATCAATTCCGTCGGCCTGCCTGATCGCAGCTTTTTCCAGCAAGAACGGTGCCGACACCTAGTAAATCGCATCCCCGCGAGCTGAAAGTTGACTTGTATCATCTCTAGGATATATAAAATCTATTTCCTGAGTTTGGCCGGCTCTGTCGTCGGAAAACGTAAACTGCATGCATGGGCGCAAGCCGCCATGGCTAGGTCGTGCATTTCCGGAACTCACGTTTCACGTGGAAAAGTACCGTTACCACCTGTTCTTTGACCGTACATTTAGCCGCTCATACCAAATCCAAAAAAATCGCAAAAATATGTCCAAGAAAGATCTTTTCACGTAGTATTTGAATAAATTTTGAGGGAATTTTTTTGACAAACCTTCCGATCGGGGCAAATTTTCTACGAAACCCCAAATCTCAGTCCTAAATTTAGGACTGAGTTGAACTCAGTCCTAAAAATAGGTGTGGCTACAGACGACGTGTTAATGGAGGTCTTTTGGATCAGTATTGAGAAAGTGATAAGGTTTTCTATCTAGAAGGCGGTACTTGGAACTTATTATACTTTGTCAACCGACTGTCAAAAGCCCTTATTGGTCGTGGCCTGATCCACGTGGGGTTAGTTTGTTGGTCGGTACTACTAACCCCTCCTTTGGGACTTCTGTACTTACTACACATTTAGGATCTCATGTCTGGATTTTGCCAGGCTATGTATGGTGTTGTTCTGTTTCGTGTGACTAGGATGGATACGAAGATCTCTTCTGGAATCCCACCATGATTTTGATTGGTTCCCTTCAGGTTGATGCAAGCTTGACAACTGAATACGTCGATATCAAGCAAGGATGTGGGGTCGCCATTGTTGACACGTTGGTTTTGATCCATCATCATGGTATAATAAAGCTTGTCTTTGTTGTCCATTCTCAAGAGCCCTTTGATTCTAGACTGCTTTTTTCAGTTCCACAGAAGACGTCTAGGGCACAACCTGTCTTTGTGTCTACAACGGGTGTTGTGGTTCCCTCAATCACGTGCTGTGGAATCTCCATCTCAACGTTGCTCGGATACTTGAAGATCTGTGACTCAGGAAGGCAACCCAGGTAAAGATCTTTCATATTTAGACTATGGATGATGTTGATGATCATTATTAGTCGTTACATTGGTATCCGAGGATCTCTACTTCGGTGTTTCTCTTGAGTCGTAACCTTTCGGGTAGTACAATCATTGTTGAAAAGATGTCTACCATCCGGGGAGTATCATGGCGTTGCGGAAAACTTCAGGTAATAAAGAGAGAGACATATCCTTCTGTGACTGTCTTGCTCTTTCTGACCGGAAGTCAGCCGTAACCGTTGTTTCTACCAGGTAGACGATCGCGACCCCATGTGGTGGTATGAGTAGTTCAAAGACACAATCACCTATACCCCCTACAGATCTAGGTGCGGGAGATCCATCTTCATCTCATTCACCTCTCTCTAGGGAAGGTGCTACGCGAACTACCCATACTCCACGACGTCAACTTGATTTCGATCGTACTTCTATATGTCTGAAGTGAGACGGGCCTCGCTGTCCGTCGGGCCAAAGTTTTCTGTCACCGCGTCTGGCATCCAACCAGGCGAGCCATCTCTAACTCGCGTGGGTCGAGGAGGAGGGTCACTCGCCCAGGATTCCGGGGGAGCGAACTCCAGTGCCTAGTGCATCGTCATCCTTTCTTTTTCCTGTTAACACCACGCCAGGTCGAGACGGGGCCAGATTAGCAGCGGATCGCCTCTCAGCAGCAAAGATCAAACTACAACAAGATGAACAACACGCAGCGATGAATACATAGAAAGATGGTGGAGGAGGTGGAACAGGATGTGGGAAGACTTCGTCAGAGGATTGAGGACGAGGAGGCGGCCATGCGTGAGATGGTTTCTAGAGTGGATAGAGAGGCTCCTAGGTTGGGTGATAGAGGGGTTCTACCTTATCATGCCACAGTTGCTACGGGGAATGCGACGCAGGATAGTGAGAGACAAGAACCCTCGCATGCGACCTCGGTCACCTTCACCACGCCCGCTAGCGACGTCCCAGTGACCGTCACACTGCCGCCACATCAAGGTCCAGCTCCACCTCAATTTTCCTAAAATTGAATCTGTAGACAAGCTGTCGCTTAAACTAATCTCACTCATCGCAGTTTTGACCATGTCTCTACTCGATTCCAGGAATCATGTGTTCGCTATCCATTTCGCCAATTACGGCAAGAGAGCGGAAGAACGACTTTCCCTGGATATCCAGAAGAAAATGGCCCGTCGGCGAATGAGCGACAGTGCAGCAGACAGGTTTGACGAGTTCTTACGTTCCCCAGCAGGTAACACTTGCAAGGATTTACCCACCCTCATGCTGTCTTTCAGACGCTTCTTGAATCTTGCTTCCCCAGGACCAGCTTCGTCTGGACAGGGATTCTTTAGCTAACTATACACAGGCGGGTCTGACGTTACCCGACTTTTCCCTCAAGTGGGAACCCTGCACTGCAGGTACCCAAGCATCCTCTACCAAGAAGCCCCTGAACCAGCTGAGCGTTGTGCTGGCCGGAGGAGCTCAATGCCCTGGAGCAGTCCAAGGGGGCCTGCTTAATTCACAGTCACATGCGGTCAACCAGGACACTTTGCACGCGACTGCCCCAAGCGGGACCAGTTAATTCCTGTCGACACCAAGGGTCCACAAGGTGTTCTTCCCTTCACACGGCCATCCAGCCTACCTCCAGGGGTAAGCCAGAGCGACTATTGGATGCAGTCTGGATTCAGACCCAACTTCCAGTCGTTCGGCAGGGGACCCTTCCAAGCGAAGGCCTTCAGCAGACAAGACAGACGAAGGATGGTCAACGCGCTGTGGCATCTCTTGGCTGAGGAGGAGGGTGGTGATGGAGAGGAGGACAATCCAGATGATCAGCAGGTGCAGCTTCCAGTTGGGGGCTCGTCTTCAGAACACCCCCCTGAGCTGCCAAAAAACTAGTGGACCCCCCACTAGAACTACGTCCAGTCACTGCTGTTGAGTTGACTGGTTGCCTACTGTGCATGTCCGTCCTGTGAACAACCTGTCTGCATCTGATTCGATCTGTCACCTCATTGAGCCCTCCTGTTCCCAGTCAGCTGTTGAAGTTTCAAGCTAGGCTGTTAAATGTGCCACTTCCTTTGGCTCAGCCTCTATGTCTCTTCATTATTGACTCTGGTGCAGGGAGTAATTACATATCTATATATACTTCCCTGGTGCAAGAGCTGCACTTGCTAGTTCTTCCTCACCCAACATCTGTTCGAGTCCAATATTCTGATGGCGGTAGGCAGAGTAACTCACCTGGCTACGTGCACCTGACATTCCAGGTGTGTCCACTTCAAACCTTATTATCAGTCACAGCAGACGTTATTCCACTCACTGCTGCTGATGTGATTCTGGGGATGCCATGGTTGGAGTCTGCTAATCCTGCTATCTAGTTGTGGTCTGAGAAGGTGGTACAGCTCCAGGATGGGTCTGACAATGTGGGATTCAACTACGGTGGTAAGAGGGGGAGAAAGACCAGCCACGGAGTGCTGTTCTACCAACATTTGAGGCTGTCATGCAATGATGGCCGGGAGAGGGGTTGCATGTGCTCAGGAGGACCTCAAGGTGCCTACCATGGAGGAGAAGCGTGCAGCATTACTTAAACATGTGTGGTCTGCCCAGCACACCCTGTCTTATCTGGCTACCTACCCAGTGGACCACATCTTCTTCTTGCACCTGATCCCCAACTCACCCACTGACGAGACCCCTGGACACACGGTGAATGCAGAGAACCCAGAACTAGCCGTCACTGAGGAGGAGCAGAGGCTGCATGACGCCCTTCTTTACAGGTTTGCTTCTATTTTTGAAGACAAGATGCCCCAGTACCCCCCTGAAGGGCCAATCACTCATGTCATCAAACTCATGGAAGGTGCTAGAACCCCTTTTGTACCCATGGGGCCAGCAGAGATGGCTGTCGGCTGAGCTGAAGATTATCTTGACTGGGTTGTTGGAAGTTGGACTCATTCTTCCTGCCAATAGTCCCTTCAGTTCTGGTGGGTGTCTTCTGGTATACCAAAGCATGACTGTGGCTGGCGGTTGTGTATTGACCTAGGGGCCTGAACAAGGTCACTACAAAGTCCAAATATCCACAGCCAAGAATTGATGAGTTGCTAGAGAGGACGGCTGGAGCGTATTACTTCACAAAGTTTGACCTCAGGCACGCTTTCTGACAGATCAGAGTAGCCACAGAAGACATCCCCAAAACTGCATTCTCCACACCATCATTGGGGCCAGTTCCAGTGGACTGTGATGCCAATGGGGGCTTCAAACAGCCCAGCTACCATGCAAATGTTTTTGAATGCTATATCTTTGGCCATCTGACAGGGAACACACTGCCTCAAATCTAGCTCCGGCCCTGACCTGCGGAACCCCAGGTTCAAAGACATTGCTCACTTGTGTGATACTGCAAGAGCTGTGTTCAGGACCTGCGTGGCGGCCTACATGGATGACCTCTTGGTGCATTCACGAACCTTCAAGGAGCACCCGGAGAATGTGGAAGAAGCCCTAAAGGTCATTCAACAATATCACTTGTCCTTCAAGAGGTCAAATGTGGAGTGGGGACATGACTCAGTGGTTAGGTTCTTGGGGTACAAGCTGAGCTCCCTGGGCATGACACCTGACAATGCCAAGATTGCTGCCATTCTAGAGTGGCCTGTGTTGCATGCAGTCTGCACATGATGTCAAGTCCTTCCTGGGCATGGTAGGATGGTACAGGCGTTTTATCCCTGACATGGCTGCCATTTCTAGTAATTTTCTACCACTCCCCTTACTGGACCTGATCAAGAAGGATGCCCAGTTTGAGTGGACTGATAGGTCATAGGTGTCAGCAGGCATTTGATATGCTGAAGCAGAAGCTCACCACCACCCCTGTGCTAGTAGGCCCCAATCTCGATCTGCCTATACCAGGTTAGGTTAGATGCCTCTCAAGGCGCCACAGACAGGTGCTGCATGTGCTGATGCAAGACCATGGTTATGGGCCGCAGCCAGTGGAGTATATGCCCAAGACCATGAGCTCAGCTTAACGCAACTACCCTGCAGTGCGTGAGCAGGAGTTGTTGGGCTTAGTGGTGGCATGTCACAAGTGGGAGCATCAGACTGCTCAAAGGGGCCCAGTTCTCTGTTGCTAGCAGTGCCATGCACAGATGGGCAGGGTAAGAAGTCAATCACACTGATGACGGACCACAGGCCCTTGGTGTACGTGCTATAGAGCAGAACGGGATGAGTAAGAGGATGGCAGGCTGGATGGAATACCTGGGGGGGGTTCAACCTTTCTCTGTGCAGTACGTGCCAGGCTCACAGAATGTGGTATACCAGATGCCCTCTCCAGGAGGCGGGACCTGATGGGGGAGTTTCATGAGGATTTGGACATTTGTGCTGCCATGGTTTCAGTGGTGGAGTGTGTGGTGCTGTCACTAGAGCACAGGCCGCTAGTCAGCAGGCTTCCCAACTGTGCCCACCCCCTGTAGTAGAGGCTAGTGATAGTCTCGAGATGCTCATTGACCATCATTGGCTCTGTCTCAGGGTTGACAGGCGTCCAGGAGGGTGGCCAGTTACTGCAGGGCAGCCCCAGGGAAAGTTGTGTTGATAGCCAGCCCACTCCCAAGTGCTGTGCAGCCAAGTGGAGTCCATCACGACAAGAAGGGGAGGGGTAGGCTCAGGAAGTGGATACTGGAACTAGGGATGCTGTCCAAGTCTAGGGTGTTGGCAGCTGAGATCAAGGGTAGGCCCCGTACGCCTGTGGCTGATGCTGTGTCATCCAAGCATGATTGGTCACTAGTCACCTGCAGGAGGATGAGGTGCATGTTGCAGCTGCAGCCCTTAGGGCCAGACAAGCAGCTGGTCTTGCCTAATCCTATGAACATTGCCCTGCTGGATGTGATCAAGAAGGCCTTCACCAAGACAGAGGACCTGGCCACTAATAATAAGGCTACTATTCAAGAGGGGAACTTTGGCAACAGGCCTGTGGAGTACTGGGAAGGAGTTCTCTATGTCCACACTCAAAATGCTAACCATGTGGTGTCCAGGAAGGTATATGTGCCAGAAATGGCCATCCCTACGGTGTTACATTGTTTCCACGATGATGTGACTACCTGCCACCCTGGGTATGCTAAGCTCCTCCATGAGGTGCAGGGAAGGTTCTGGTGGCTTGGGATGTTTCATGACATCAAGGCATATGTGGCTACCTGTGATTCCTGTCAAACAAACAAAGGAACAAGGTTAGGAACCAGGCTGTCCCCATCTTCCCTATGGCTATGCCCATCCGCTTCTTGCGTCCCTGGGTCAGTTTGACAATGGATTTCATCTGCATGTGACCTTAGACCTGTGTCTGATGCTGGCAATGACTGGATTTTGGTGGTGATGGACAGGCTCTCCAGGATGTGCCATCTCATCCCCTGCAATGCTCATTTGACTGCAGCCCACTGTGTGGATCTGTTCATGAAGGAGGTGTACAGATTACATGGCATGCCACGGGTGATCATCACTGACCAGGACCCCCTGTGGTAATTGTCAGGGTTTTGGAAGTCTTTCTTTGACATCCTGGACACCAAGCTGGCATTTTGGGTGGCCTACATACAGGTGCGCTAGTACAGGCGCTGTGGAGCAGTTGAACTGCATTGTGAGGGAATGCCAGAAGCACTACTATATTGCACCCACAATAACAAGTAGTGGGGCAAGAAGCTTCCGTTCATTGAGTTTGCCATCAACAACTCACCTTTGGCTCCCCATCACATGTCCCCCTTTGTCACCGGGTTGGCAAATACGCCGTACTAGCTGAGCCGCAAAAATACGGGAGTACGCGTACTGAACGCCCTTGCGGTATAATACGCGTATTTTTCACGGTACGGCAACTGGACTTTTGGGGGTACCAGCGGTCAGCGCGGCGAAGGTTTTTTTGCGCGCCGTTTACTCCCCATTCCACGGAGAAAACCGCCAAAAATGCCTGCATGCGCCGTTAGGAAATGGCGCGAATAATGCATTATTATGACTTGGCAACACTATTATGCCGCTGTGCTACGAGCGTGCAGCGAGGCCAGTGTGGCTGACATGACGTTTACGGTAGCAGCAGGCCATGCTGAAGAGGGGTCCATGCAGCTAGTGGGATTATGTGAAGGAGAAGGTGGAACAGTCCACTAATCCTTTAATTTAACTATGCAATTGGTCTCTGAGACGAAGCAATACTGCTTATTTTGCAACAAGAACTTCTACTCCAAGAGTGGGTCCATCAGCGCAAGCCGTATCCGAGCACACTTTGCCGGCATCTCAGGGTCAGGGGCGGTGGCCTGCGACAAGGTTCCGGAAGATGTACGAAAGCAGTTTCTCAAGATTAATATTGCCGACAATTAGAAGACACACAATGTGGATGCCAAGAGGCAGCACGCTTTTAGTACATTACTGTAGAGCGGTGGCAGAAATGGGAGCTGGGCCTGCGGCTGCATGCCTGGTCGCCAGCTCCTGTCAACAAGGGCCAGCGGCTGATCACGAAGTGCCGACCCGGGTTGCCAACACGGGCAATCATAAGCACAACATCGAACAGGAATCACTGAATGCAGGTCACAAATGAATGATGTCAACCAATGATTGCATGTACAACAAATCTCAATCAATATTGCATGCATGAACATCATAGTTCATAGACGAGCGTGCTAATTGGGTAAGTAATCAATTGGAAAACATGGGGAAATGACATGCTGTGTTCTTTTCTATCTATCTATGCTAAGTGTTTCCCACGCGGATGCACACCCTAAAACTCCTCAAAACACGGTATTATGGCACACGGTATTCTGGAGCGCGGTATTTCGGAGCCCAAAGTATATACCCGTATTTTGGAGCCCAAAGTAATAATATACTCGTGTACCGTATACTTGCCAACCCGGCTTTGTCATCTGTCATGGCCAGTGCCCCCTGACCCCGTTTGACCTTGAGCTGCCTGTCAACAGGGATGCTGAGGACCCCTTCGATCAAGAAACGCTTGCTTGGCTTCAGTGCAGCAGCAGTTAGTCTCCATGCTTTGCTGTAGACTAAGTCTCAAAGGCATTGTGAATACAACGTATGAATAAGCCTTGTAAACCTACGTTGGTATGTGAATATAAATACCACGTGGGCTATGCAGATAGGAATGCTAGTCGAGTCGCATACGTTTCCCTAGATCGGTACTTTAGGTACTGGGGTACGTGACAGATGTCAGTACCCAGTATACGTAGTGTCCTGTCATTGGACGGTACTAGAGTATCCTAGATAGGGACCGTACTGCAGCGTGCATTGATCTGTGATCACACGATGCAGTGACTAGACTGCTACCTGTCATCGTGCGGCCTCGGGCCAACGGTCTGCACCCAACGGTCACTGGCGGCGCAGCCAGTGAGAGGAACGTTGATAAAGGGTAAACCTATTTTCTAATGAACCAAGCAATTCATTGCTCTCAGCACTCTGTGTTCTCAAGCATTGTACCAAGTCGGTCATTCGTATTCTAACTGCAGCTGATTGCTTACTTCCAGGAAGCTCACAGTATTGTTGCTGCTCAGATGATGCAGGCCCAAGACAAGTATTTGGACAATGCTTGGCAACAGGTGCTGGCTACTCACACTTTTGTGGCCCCTAGTGACTTGGTGCTGATAATTTGAGGCTAACCGTGTACTACCTGAGAAGGAGCAATGCAGGAAGCTCCAGCTCTTGTGGTTGGGTCCATTCTCTGTTCAGGATACCTTTCACTACGGAACCGTGGTTCAGGTCCAAGTGCCCTCCCAATGGAGGCTCAAGAACAATGTGTTCCACGTGGCTCAACTCAAGTTGTACAGACACAACACCCTGCACGGCCGCCTTTCTGCTCCTTTACCCTTTGAGTTGGATCCTGAGGGGGAGAAGATGTATGAAGTGGAGCAGTTGTTGGCTCACAGAGTTAAGGGCAAAGGTAGGACCAAGCAGCTCCAATTCAAGGTGCATTGGAAAGGAGAGCTGGAGGCAACAGCCACGTGGTTGTGGTTGTCTGACCTGACCCATCCATTGCTATGAGTGAGGTGGTCCATGCAGGAGTACTGCCAACAGCATTGACTCACTCTCGATCCCTCTTTGGTACACTGAGTGAGTTGGTGAGGTCAACTGCTCCCCTTCCTAAATCTCAGAACTAATGGATGGATTTCCTTGTGCATGCTGCTTGTTGTTCCCAGATGGCTGAGGAGGCTTTTGACACCACCCTCACTCTGGGGCACTCCACGTCCAAGGAAGGTGCTCTTGGTATGAATCCAGAGACCTCCATGCACCCTCATGCACCATGAGTTAATGCCAAGCGCATTGGCGTGATCCTGATTCGGCATATCTCTGCGATTCCAGCGGCACCGGAACGAGTTCATTCCGACAAGTATCAAGAAAGTTATGGCTTTCCGACTTCCCGGTCGCGCGCGCGAGCGCGAGCCGGCTGTTCTTCTAAGTCGGACGTGAATATTTGCCGACGACATATGGGGTCGACAGTAATTCCTGGGCTGACAGGAATTAGGTGCTGTACCTACGACGGTATTGGATTAATACGTCGTACGCAGGAAATAGGAACCTTAACCTGTGGTCTGTTGGTACCGCAGGCTTAGTCCTGGACTTCTAGGTGCAGATGCAATAGTCACTGTGGACTGTGCTCTGTGGTCACTGTGCCTGTATGGCAGACCTACTGTATAGGAACTGGGCGCTGTACAGGTAGTGAATACTGTACCGGGGGTGTTATTACTGAGCAGGCCTCCTAGGCTGCTCAGGACTAGCAAGCACAGTGCACAAGTATATAAACAATAGGCCAGTGCCAATTGGGCATCTCTTGCGAGCCCGCCTCACGTGTTGTGCCTTGACTTGGCAAGCGCGTGTACAAGCCTCAAGTGTGTGAGCGCTGTAACATTATCCAATTTTAACAAAGCTCCGTTTCCAACCATATTCACACATTGCTGCATTGCAACCATATCCTTCACATTGCGTTTGCTAAGAACGTTAACTCAAATTACAACCAGTCTCAGCGGAACGGCCAGGAGGGTCGTTGCCGGTTGCGGTGTGCAGCGTTGACGACGCAGGAGCTCGTCCGGTGGTGAATGGTGCAGGAAGAACAACGGCAGCAGGATTTCCGGTTTCGGCAGTCTGCTGGGGGTTCGATTTCGCCTGAATTGCGTCGTGTCGTTCGGGATCTATCTTTATTGCTTGCAGATCGTCCGCCTGTTAATCGCAGCTTCGTGCAATTCGTCGACGACCAGGTCGAAGATTGGGAGCGAATTCTGCGGCACGTACAAACCATCGTCATTCCGGAGCACCGGAGCATCGACGACCTCGAGCAGGAGCTTCACGGTTGGTCGGCATCCAGACGGTGATTACAGCAGTAGCTGAGCGAGTGCGGACGGAGTTGGCGGCAAGGCGAGGCGAGGTTGCGGAGGCAGCTGGCGCAGGGCGACACGAGTTTGTACCGACAGCAGCGGGTGCGGGAGTACCACGTACTTTCGCAGGCGTCATCGGCGACGAGGGTGTTGCAGCGGGGCCAGTTAGGCGTGAACGACGCGGAGCGGAGCATCACAGGCGGATTGCAGAGGTCGGGGCGACAGCGGAAGCCATCACCGGAGGACAGCGCGCGACAAGAGTCGGCAGGTTTCCGGAGCGAGTAAGAGTTCCTTTTCAGGAACTGCCCCCCCCTTCGCGTTCGTGTGACGCGTTGGGAAGAGTTTGCACCTCTTGGGTACGATAGTGACCTTGAGGTGGGAGCAGGGGGTGTCGCTGGGCTAGGCGACGAGACACTTGGCGACCACGAGGTGCCAAGATACAATCCGCGGGGTGCCAACGACGGGTTGTCACCTGTCTACTATACCAACGGTGACGATTCAGTCATCGCGGGCCGACAGCGGGTCGACGACGGCGCGCAGCGGGTAGCAGGGTGCCAGAGCTGATTGTGGTGAGCGACAGCGACGACGACAGCGACAAGGAGAACCAGGACGCGCCTGGGGCCAGCCGTGGTGGTCTTGCCTGAGTGGTAACACTTGGCACTTTCCTTTCTTGTTCAGTAGCTTATATTGCTTTAATTGCTGCTTGGCCACTTGGCTGGCTGTAGCAGATCTGAACAGAGGCCATCATGGATGATGGAGCTATCAACCAACAAGCGGGCTTTATGGGCTTCGCGCGGCGCGGCGCTGGGATGGATGGACGAGATGGACGCGATGGACGCGGTGGACGCGATGGACGCGGGGACGGCCAGGCGCTGGGAGACCAGGCTGAGGTGCCAGATAATCAGAGCCAAGGATCGCAGGGCGGTCAGAACGCGCCAGCCGCAGATCAAGCGGCGCCTAAGCGACCAACCGTGGCTGAGGGGTACGCGGTGCTAGGCCAGTTTCAGTCCATCAAGGACAATTGGCAGCCCCGGGATGCTGAGAGGATGTTAGAGGACATGAACTTGTACACGGAGATATACAACGGTGACAAGCTTCGCATCCTGGCGTCTAGTGCCTACATACGGCAGTCGGCGAGGCGGCTGTTCAAGTTTGTTCGGGAGCGACACGCGGCGGGGGACACCTGGGCGGCGTTTATGACGCGACTCAGGTCGTTCCTGAGTGACAAGAGGACCATAGATGGGTCCCACCTGAAGCAAGAATACCTGGACTACAAGCCCATCAAGGGGCAGCTAGTGGTCCACGCCTTTGAAGACTTCGTCAAGCTGAGGGAGGACGCCATGGCCAAGGGCTTCTTCGTCGCAGATCGGATGGCCATGGGCGACTTTCTCAAGTCGCTGCAGCTGGATCCGGTCACCATGGATAATGTGACCATCCACATGCGACAGGTCCATGGCTGGGCAGCCATGACGGACCAGTTGTATGAGTGTTTCAGCGGCAAGTACGTGGGTGGTAAGCGCCCTCGTCAGGGTGATGAGGAGGCCACTGAACCCACGGTTAAGTCCATGAGGGGATCGGGCCACGGGGGCCCAGCGCCCTCGAGAGGGCCTGAGACCTCTTCAAGGGGTCGAGGAAGGTCCAGGAGGGGGCGTGACAGAAGGGCTGGACGGGGGACCCCGCCGAAGTCGGGACATCCACAGTCCCAGTTTGACTTCAAGAGGGTGGGTGGTCCTCCCAAGGCTGGGCCCAGCAGTGGGACCTCACGGGACATCAGTCAGGTGGAATGTTATTTCTGCCAGGGGAAGGGTCACTTCAGGAATGAGTGTCCCTCGTACCTGAGGCAGGAAGGTCAGAGCAAGCCAGCTCAGGGTGGCAGCAAGGACAAGGCTGGTCCATCCCAGGACAAGGGCAAGGGCAAGGCTGCTGATCATTGACTTGAGCCTGCACACATCCCTGAACCCTGGAGGGTGCCCCCAGGGGTGTGTAATGAAGCTGCTAGTGACAGCAGTGAGGGGCAGCCCCATGCTCTAGTGAAAGAGCCTATTGGACACGATGGGGCAAGCTTGGTTACCACAGAGAGTATGCCAGCTGTAGCTGCAGTGGTTACTCGCCAACGTGCCCGCCATGGCGGTGCTGAGCCTGAGGTAGGACCTGGTGATGTGGACCCAGGTGGATCTCAGAAGCATTCTGACCGTGCAGGACTGGCACAGGATGGTCAGGATGAGGATAGGGCTGGAGACAGTCTGACAGGCACGACCCTGGTGCCTCCTGTACATAAGGGATCTGTACATACCTTGAGTGCTAATAATGACAATAAAAGGTTTTCTCTCTTGTATGACATTGCCTCAAGGTTGCATACCATGTTTGGCCATGCAGCTCAGTCTTTGCAAGTTGCTAGACGGCTGGGAGGAAGTGAGTTGTACTCCATCTGCCAACAGGTTGCTCAAGCTTGCAAGTGCAGGCTAGTTGCTAGAAAGCCCAAGCAGTCTCATGCCAGGACTCCTATTTTGCAGCCAGGCCATGTGCAGGTAGATATTCAGAGAATCAGGGGTTTGAAGCTGCTGGTGGCAGTGGACAGATATACCAAGTACAAGACCCTAGAGATCCTGCCTGACATGGAGAAGCCTACATTGATTGCTGCTCTGAAGTTGACAAGGAGCAGGTACCCTGGGTTGGAGTTGTTGCAGTGTGACATTCAGTTTGAGTGCTGTGAGAACCTGCCAGAGTTTCCAGAGTTGCTGATTACACCCAGGGAGAGCCACGGCCAGCAAGGGGTGGTGGAGAGAGCCATCCAAGAGATCAAGACTGTGCTGCTGGTGGAGAGGATTCCAAGGACGTCATCTGCCATTGTGACATCTGCATGGCTACGTTCTGTGGAGGACAGGCTGAACCTGAGGACTCCCATGTTCTTTGGTGACATTGCCATCAATCCTCTTATGCTGCATACCAGGATGCTGCCAGCTGATGCTGAGCAGGCATGGAAGGAGAAGCTAGAGGCCAAGTTCCTCAAGCTGAGGCAGAAAGACAAGGGCTGGAGTGTCCTAGAACCTAACGTTGGACAACAGGTTGTTGTGTGGAAGGAACCAAGCTTTCCAGGGAAACGTGGCAGCTGGCATGATGGGGTGGTGACCCGAGTAGAAGCCGCTGGCCATAAGTGCTGGGTGGCCATTGATGGCTCCCAAGCAGTGCACCGTCTGTCCTGGTCAAAGATCCGTCCCCGGGGAGGTAATCAAGGAGACCTCTTCCAGGTGCCCGCTGGTGTACAAGGCGGGGGTGACGTGGAGCTTCCTGATCAGGGTGCTACAGCTGTATCGAGCCCTCAGGGTGACCCTGGCCCGGCCCCTGGGGTACCTTCACATACGGTGGTTGGGCAAGCAGGCGGACAGGCTGCACCTCCGGAACGGCCCGACACCAGGCCTAGGGGTGTGCGTCTATCAGATATTGTACAGGCTTTGCAAAGAGCCAAGAAGGAGCCTAAGGTGTCCAAGCTTGTCCAGTTGGATGAACCTGAGGTAGCTGCCATGGAGATAGATACCAATGCACAGGTTTCTGTCATGGGACCTCAGCATACAGGAGAACTGCTGGTCGGAGAACCAAGTTGCCCCTGGGTGTCTGATTTCAGTGGTAGGACGCATCTAAGGGTGTTGGGAGAGGTTACTGCCCCTGTCATGGGTGTGGATGTGACCTTCCTTGTCCTAGAGGACTATGATGGCCCTGTGATTTTGGGTCAGAATTTTCTGGGCAATCCTGGGATTTCTATCAGAGCTACAGCTCTGAGAAGAGATGGCTGGGGGATGATTCCCCTAGAAAATTTCAGGACAACATTTCCAGTCAGGTGCAGGGCCAAGCCGGTCAAGGGTGTAAAATGGGATGAAGGGGAGGTGCCCCCAGCGGCCAGTTTGGTGATTCCAGCTGTGTTGCACCCCAGCAGTATTGGCATAACTCACAGGAGCCTTGCTGCACACTCTCCTTTGACATATGACCAGCTGGTCCAAGAGATGAGCTCGCCTACTTTGTTTGAGGCTTGGAAGCTCGCCTTCTCCAAGGCATTGGAGGAGTGGTTGCAGTTTGAGTGTGCTGCACCAACAGACAGACGTCCCCCAGCATCAAGGAAGCTTGCTTTGAGATTTGTGCTGAAGAGGAAGGTTGTGGATGAGGTATCAGTGCCCCATGTCAGGCCTGTCCTGAATGAGTATCACGGCACGGGGAGTCTGCCAGGAGAGGAGCTATACACGCCAGGGATGCTACACGACACATGGAGAATTTTGCTATGTCTCTACGTGGGGTTGCTGAACAGGGGAGCAGCTATGTCATCAGTGCTGCTGGACTTCAAGAGGGCATTTTTAAAATCTGATCCAGAAGTGGCCAGGAGGGTGTGGAAGCAGGATGAGCCTTACTGTGTTGAGGTGCCTGCCATCTGGAAGCTGGAGCTGCATCAACAATTCCTGGTTATTCTGAAGGGCCTGGAAGGACTCAGGTCGAGCCCAATCATCTGGAGACTCACGCTGCAGGAAGCTCTGATCAGTGAGTGTGGCTTGAGAGTGTCTTCAGTTGATCCCTGTTTGCTGCTGGCCCAATGGGAGGGTCTGCCAGTGTATGCTAGTTTGCATGGAGATGATCTGCATTTGCTAGCCCCCACGACCTGGCTGAAGAAGTTTATTCCTGTCATCAGTGGCAAGTTTTCACTGGGCAAGGAGCTGTGGCAGGAGCCCAACAAGCCTGTAGTGTTCTGTGGAATGCAGGCTACCCTGTTCAGGAGGGACGGGGAGTGGAGTATCAGGCTTCAGGCTGGAGGAGATTATAAACAGACCATTGTGAAGGCCTTGCCAGAGAAGATCACCCAGGCTGCAGGACCTGAGTTGAGAGGCATGTGGGCCTGGTTTGCCAGCATCTGTGGTCCGTCTTTGATGGTCCATAGCAGAATGCCTGATGAGGTGCTTGAGGATGAGAAGCCTCGAGTCATAGCCCGGTTGGTGGAGAGTACCCCTGATCTGATTTTGTCTGGGATTGACTTTGCCCAGCCTATCACCTTGGAGATCTTTGTTGACAGTTCCATGGATGCTCGCCAGGTTACCAAGGTCAGGGGGAGATCTGCTGCTCTGTTTGCTTTTTATCAGAGCAGGGCAAGTTTGTTCAGCTGGTACAGCAGACTGCAGAAGAGGGTCTGTATCAGTTCAGATGTGGCAGAATGCAGGGCCATATGCGAGGGGATCCAGTCCAGCCTGTACATAAAGGAGTTAATGCTGGAGCTGGCTTCAGTTACCCCTTGGACCTTGCAGATGGAGACGTTGTTGCTAACAGACAGCATGGGTATGGTCCAGTTTGTTCACAAGCAGCTGGCCAGGAGCCGGGACCTGGATTATTTGTTGCTGAAGGAGTTGGCCAGTTTGGTTGACTTGAAGCATATCCCTGGCGAGGAGAACCCTGCTGATGCATTGACAAAGCTGCCACACAAGGCCCCAGCCCAGTACAATGTACTGAGGAAGCTCATGAATGCTGACTGTCAAGTCGGTCTATCTGTCTAAAAGCTGAGAGCTGGGTGCTTAAGTCTCTGGATATCAGGCTGGGAGCTTGATTGTACATAATCCTGAGCACACCTTGAGGGGTGAGACATGTCTCTGGTGTGGGAATGTCTGACATTGTCTCTGATGGAGAGATGTCTATCTGGGGTTTTCATCTCAGTCTGAGGTTTCCCCAGATCTGTGGTTTGTGGGCGGGGTTCGATTCCCTGGTGCCGTCTTAAGGCGGAGTTTCACGGACTGGCTGACCCATCCACCATGCTGGTGAGGTGGCGACAGGTCCCCTGATTTTCCACGGTTGGAACGAGTATGGGAGCTTGTGTTTTGCATGTGCTTCGCGTAGATGTTGTGTCTGGTTCGATAAGGGGCAGCAGACCGGCGCCGACTCCCGTCTGGGGGTCAGCAATGTTTTCTGATGAGCTGTTGTGGGTGATCTGTGGGGTTTCGCCTAAGGTCCTGAAGGTTGTACATACTTCTCAAGTTCTTAGCTGAACACCTATGGGCTGCCACAGTTGGCCAACCTCTTGTACATGGGTAACACAACGAGCCTCCCGTGAAGGGATAGGGACTCATTGTAATTTGTTTGTGCTCCTGAGCCAGTATGGGTGCTATGTACATATAATAAGGAATCCAAGCTGACTGTCATGCCCAGCGGGTTGTGACTTGTAGTCGGGGAGGATATCCAGTACCCATTGTGTGTGTTTGTATGTAGACTTGTGTGAGCTGCTACAGCTCAAGAAAAGAAAGGATTGGAGTTAACGCCAAGCGCATTGGCGTGATCCTGATTCGGCATATCTCTGCGATTCCAGCGGCACCGGAACGAGTTCATTCCGACAAGTATCAAGAAAGTTATGGCGTTCCGACTTCCCGGTCGCGCGCGAGCGCGAGCCGGCTGTTCTTCTAAGTCGGACGTGAATATTTGCCGACGACATATGGGGTCGACAGTAATTCCTGGGCTGACAGGAATTAGGTGCTGTACCTACGACGGTATTGGATTAATACGTCGTACGCAGGAAATAGGAACCTTAACCTGTGGTCTGTTGGTACCGCAGGCTTAGTCCTGGACTTCTAGGTGCAGATGCAATAGTCACTGTGGACTGTGCTCTGTGGTCACTGTGCCTGTATGGCAGACCTACTGTATAGGAACTGGGCGCTGTACAGGTAGTGAATACTGTACCGGGGGTGTTATTACTGAGCAGGCCTCCTAGGCTGCTCAGGACTAGCAAGCACAGTGCACAAGTATATAAACAATAGGCCAGTGCCAATTGGGCATCTCTTGCGAGCCCGCCTCACGTGTTGTGCCTTGACTTGGCAAGCACGTGTACAAGCCTCAAGTGTGTGAGCGCTGTAACATTATCCAATTTTAACAAAGCTCCGTTTCCAACCATATTCACACATTGCTGCATTGCAACCATATCCTTCACATTGCGTTTGCTAAGAACGTTAACTCCATGTGGAGGCCTTCTTGTTTGACACCATTGTCAGGCGTGAGCTCCGGTCAGGGGTCAGCAGCTGGATGCTATTAACAAACTCCTTCACTCTGTGGTCACCAAGCAGGACAAGCTGTATGATGCCTTTCAAGGGTTGTCTCTGTCTCAGCCCCGTGTGGAGGGAGGTTCTTCCAGCATGGTTCTCAGCTCCAGCAGCACACCTATTCTTCAGATCCCTCGTCATGTGGTGCCTGTCAAGAATGTGGTGGCTCATAGGAAGTGCACCGGACCTTGCGACCACTGTGAGACTTTGGCCAAGGCATTCACTGCACTCAACAGCCCTAGAGGAGGGGGAGATAGTTCATGATGGATTTGTGGAAGATGTCCTCTCCCAGTTGCACCCCAGCCTGTTTGAGATTGGCTCTCCCTTCGTTGCTCACCTGCTCCATAGGATGTTCTCTCAGTCGCCAGGACCTGAGCTTGATATGAGGCCTGCTGAGGGGCAGGACATGTTGGCTGCATCAGTTGCCTGAGGCTTTGAAGGAGGCCTTCAGTCTCTTCCAGCCAGCAGCAGGTGTTGAGGAGGCTTCTTACCTTGAGTTGCATGTTGGGGCTGTCCGTCCAGCAGGGTGACTTTGACTTGGCTCCTTCTCATCCAGGCTCTGTCAAAGGTTATTTGAACCCGGCCCTTGGAGACCTCTAACCTGTTCTGCAGCCTGGGGCTGCCCAGTACACAGTGGAACTCAAGGTCCGTCTGACACCCCTAATAAGGGTGCTAGGTGCTAAGTGGTCTGTTGTCAAGGCCTTCCTGCAGTTTTGGTGGGCGTACAGCTCGTGGGTGTGCAGACACAAGACGCCCTCAGGGTGGGTGTTGGACCCAGAGAGTCAGTCTGTGGTGACCCTCTCCTATCCAGGGTCGTGCAGTACGTCGCTTTGCTGACCAGATGGTGAAGGGTGCCTTTTCGAGACTTGCATGGCCGGTGGTGCAGGTCAGCAGGAACTGGCCTGAGCTGGTTCACATGGTGGAGCAGTTCCCGGTGTTTGGTCCCAAGGGAAGGGATGGGCGGATTGATGGGGGTTGGTATAGTTATGTGAAGGATCTGGCTGAGGAGGTGGAGGGGGAAACGTTGGACAAAAAAGGAAGGGTTTGAATTGTGGTGTGAGGGGGGTATTCCACGATGGATGATGGTGGGTAGTGTAGATTAGTCTGGCTTATTAGCCTAGCATGTGGCCTACGCGCATGTGCTCCCAGAATGGCCCCCATGGATGATGCCTTCAGAATTCAGCCAGGCCATGCCTATAATGGGACCCCCCCATGGATGTTGAATTAATAAGAATCTAGCCATGCTATGCCTATGCAGAGAGTCGCTCTCTGTTGAGAAGCCATGCCCTAGCTCTTGTATAGCCATGCAGTGATCTTCCCCCCCCATGACAGGCTCCCCTTAGCTGGGTTGAGCTTGATAGATCGTGGTCAGGTGTAGGTGCCCTTGGTGCACCTAGAGCAAGTGTTGTTTACATTCCCACCCTTGTAGGAAGTAGCTTAGAATGTATTTAAAAAAAGATGCCCCCTCGCTGGGATATGTGGTACAGATACTCCCAATTAACGGAGTTATATGTTTCTAATTAATGATGGTGGGGTTCCATTCCAGTTCTGATGTTCCGGTCCATGCAAAGCTCCAATATTCCAGAATGCTGATGGAAGGATTTCCAGTATTGCTGTGCTTATCTGGTTATAGAGCAGACTAGGGAGTGACTTTTCTTCTCTAAGTAACATGTGAATAGATGTTTATGAGATAGGAGGCCCTGATAAAGGGATGTAAAAACCCATCTGCTTTTCCCAAGAGATGGTGGATTTCTGTTAAGTATTATTTCCTCTTCAAGGAGCTAGTAGTTGATCCTTGGAACTGGTGGTTCTAATCTTAATTGAGGGGGAGATATGTATAATAACAAGCAAAAGTTATTTGTTGTTACATGATTCCTTTGTTTTGTGAACGTTTGGCTTTTATTCGAGGTCTCTTGGATCAGTATTGAGAAAGTTATAAGGTTTTCTAGAAGGCGGTACTTGGAACTTATACTTAATTGTCAACCGGCTGTCAGAAGCCCTTTTCGGTCGTGGCCTGATCCACGTGGGGTTAGTTTGTTAATTGGTCGGTACTACTAAGTCTTAACCCTTAAATCGTCACGGGTCCGTTATAATGGTCCCAGTCGAACTGGGACCATTTAAACGGACCGAGTTTGTGGCAGAACTGGGCGCCGCGCCACTTTGAATTTAACGGTCAACTCGACGGATCCTGAAAGCTGGCCACGTGGCCTATCCGCAGCACTTCTCAGACCGTCCATCGGACACTTGGCCAGGGTGCTACGCGCTTGCAAGTCCAGGGGGGTACCATGGTCGAACGAAGACGACGTGCATAAAAATAATTTTGTCGTGCATGCAATATTCCGGCTATGGCGAAGCAAAAGATGATTGGGGCAGGAGCACGGATGATCAGATTGCGCTGAAATTTTGTGGAAATATTATTTATGTCATAAACATGCTGCATACCTAGCTGCGGAACAGATAGAAATGCGAATGTAGGCTTCGGAGCAATTTTTCCTTGCGGCAGCTCGTTAGGGCGGCCAGGCGATGAGCATGCCAGGGCTACGTCATTAATCGCAGCGAAAGTCCATTTGTTTGCGCACTGATGCAATATATAAATTGTTTTTAGCATTTGTGGTTAGTGGCGTGTTGAAAAAAGCCGCGGTGGATACATCTACAATGTGGGGGTGCTGGCTCCCGCAAGCAAGGTAACGTCCGGTCTCCAGCTGGTACGTATTTGAGCGCTGGCGTCTTGTAAGAACCCAGTATATATAGTTTAACGTTTGGCACTTGTTCGTAGGCTTGTACTAGAAGGTTTGTAATCGTTTTTTTGTGGTTTGCTGCTTCTTTGCACAGGCTTGTCAATTGGTTGGTGTACGCCAATGTCGGGCAGATTTTAGCCCATATTCACTTCCGTTCAGCCAATATTAGCCTCATGGTGGTGAGAACACGGTCGGGGTCGTTCATGGATAAGATATATGTAATACCAAGGTGATTATCCCTCGCTCATGCAGGTCGAAAGTAGTGTTTCCATGGCAAGCTTTCTGCACCACTTCATGTCTTGCTAGCTTCTTGTTGTGTGCTCCTTGCAAGCTAGAAACATGACCCTGCTGGCATGGCAGCATGTCCAGCTTAAACCATTTGTTTTTCTCATCATTGACAACACTTTAGGGGTGCTTTTTATACCTTTGCTGCACTAGTAATCTCCACCTTGCTATGCCTCCTCCTTGCGACCGTCCGTGTGCGTATGGTTGATTGCACAAGCTTTATACCCAATGCATAGAATGGCAGTAGCTCTGTATGCTGGGGCTGTGCATTTGGATGCATTTGTGGTTGTTTATGATGATGTTGGCCAGGTTGCCACAAAGAAACTATACGGTAGTGCTAGCGAAACACACCCTAAAAACTGGGGCCGTTATAACGGACTGAGTTATTTTGGGCATTTTGCTAGCTGTGGTAGGCAGCTCTCTGCCATTTCATGATGTGAGTGCATCTATGCCATGCCTGTGAGTATAGCAAACTACCTTTGAAGGGCCAAGCCCAACTGATTTGTATAAATGGTTTATATTGCATGGTATAGGTCTCATACCCTTTTTTTTTGGTACCCCCTTGGGGGGCATGCTATTTATAGCACCCTTGGAGCATGGAAATGTGACCAACAACATGACCCCATCAAAACTTGATATAAAAGCATGCTTGGATACAAGGGTGGGCCAGAAAATGTTATTGGGCTTGATACTAGCGTGTTTGCAAAGATAGGTCAACTCAGTCCGTTCTCGTGGTCCCAGTCAAGACGGTTTAAGGGTTAAATGTTCCTTTGGGACTTCTGTACTTACTACACATGTAGGATCTCATGTCTGTTGTGCCAGGCTGTGTGTGGTGTTGTTCTGTTTCGTGTGACTTGGATGGATACGAAGATCTCTTCTGGAATCCCACCATGATTTTGATTGGTTCCTTCAGGCTACTGCAAGCTTGACAAACACGTCAATATCAATCAAACGTTGATATCAACAAGGACGTGGGGTCGCCATTGTTGACACGTTGGTTTTGATCCATCGATCATGGTATAATAAAGCTTGTCTTTACTGTCCATTCTCAAGAGCCCTTTGATTCTAGTAGCTAGACTGCTTTTTTCAGTTCCACAGAAGACGTCTAGGGCACAACTTGTCTTTGTGTCTACAAGGGGTGTGGTTCCCTCAATCACGTGCTGTGGAATCTCCATCTCAACGTTGCTCGGATACTTGAAAATCTGTGACTCAGGAAGGCAACCCAGACCAGGTAAAGATCTTTCATATTTAGACTATAGATGATGATGATGATGATGATGATGATGATGATGATGATGATGATGATGATGATGATGATGATGATGATGATGATGATGATGATGATGATGATGATGATGATGATGATGATGATGATGATGATGATGATGATGATGATGATGATGATGATGATGATGATGATGATGATGATGATGATGATGATGATGATGATGATGATGATGATGATGATGATGATGATGATGATGATGATGATGATGATGATGATGATGATGATGATGATGATGATGATGATGATGATGATGATGATGATGATGATGATGATGGTGATGATGATGATGATGATGATGATGATGATCATTTTTTTGTCGTTACACCGGGCAGCGGGCAGGGGGCAGGGGGCACCGGGCAACGGCCAACGGGCAGTCCCTCTACCGCCCAAAAGGTCTCTATGCCGCCCAAAAGTGACTTATTTTGGCTAGGCAAAGCCAGTGGGTCCCACTATAGCATATTATGTTACATTAAAAGTCTTGGGAAAAACTGTGACGGCAAAGCCTGGGCGGGAAAAACTCATGGGCGGGAAAAAATGGGCGGCTGTACTGTACAGCGGCAAAGGTAATGGGCCCCAAGGAGGGGGAGGGGGAGGGGGGAGGGGGGACCCACCCCCCGCCCCCCGTCATAAATCGTTGGGTGTGTGTGTGTGTGGGGGGGGGTGCCAATGGGACCGGACCCCCCCGGGGTTTGGGCGATATCCCCGAGAGTGTCGCGTGAATGACCGTCTGTATTTCCACGCCCGGCCGGTATTGTGTACAGAATAACCGATCTTGGCGCGCCTTGGAAAGCGTGAAATAGTTGGGAATTTCTTGGTACGTTCCAGTACCAACCTTCCCTTGCTGGAACACGGAAGCACCTCCCCGGCTCCCAACGGGGCACTCGAACTGTGCAATTCATTCACGCCTGAAGTTAGGTTGGCCGGCTTAAGTTTGTGTTCACGCGCGTAGTG
Source organism: Mesostigma viride (assembly GCA_009746045.1). Classification (NCBI taxonomy): domain Eukaryota; kingdom Viridiplantae; phylum Streptophyta; class Mesostigmatophyceae; order Mesostigmatales; family Mesostigmataceae; genus Mesostigma; species Mesostigma viride. The sequence goes on from RPFO01000002.1 coordinate 2,531,000, forward strand.
GGTCGTGTAGGATTTTGGCATTCAGTCTAAGTTCAAAGTATTTTGCACAACAGTATGTTTCAGTATCTCTAGTTCAAACTAGTACAATTCAGTAGAGTCATCCACGCCTTCAATTGACCTCGAACCCAACATCAGCTGCTATCTACAGTGCTGTAAGCGGAACCACCCACACACCTCGAACCCAACTTAAGGCGTGAATGATTGTACTGACGCTGAGGGCTTGAGCAAATGCCTTCCAAGCCGAGGCCCGAGATCCCCATTAGGCAGGACCAGCCGTTGGATCCACTAGTAATAAAACTGTCGGTTCACCGGCGTGGGAATAAACTCAACTCAACAGTCTCAACTCAACTCAACTCAAGCCGAGATCCCAAATCCCAACTTCCCCATCCCGCTTGTGACTCGGCGCTGTACCTCCCGCCCACGTAAACGTTGATGCTAACATTTTTCTCCCCATCCACGCCGTGCATGGTGCTCGCCCGTGCTAACTGGACCTGCAATGTCTGTTACGACATAATTGAGAGCCCCGAAAAATAAAGAGGGAAAATGCAGTCGAGCGAAACGCCCCTTCCTTTTTCTGTATTCTCCCCGTCTTCAACGTGGCGTCTGGCTTCCGGGGATAGAGATGGTGCACTGAAAGCGTTATCTCTGCTGGCCCTGCTGCCTTGCCAGGAAGGTAAAGCCATGCGCAGGGTAACACCGCCTTTGGCCAGCATTGCCTCGTCTGTCACTTTGGGTACCCAGTCAAAAGGAGTGCAGACGGGTTCTCCCTGCCCCCTTTCATTTGCGGCCATTCAATCGTCTGTGGACAGTCTCTTCAGGGGCGATGCCGAGAACCAAGGTGGCCGGTGGTTGTGCAAAGCCATTTCCAGGGACATTGAACAAGGTCAGCAGGTCAAGGTGGCCGCGCCGTTCGCGTCTGTATCCTCCTCGTTGCTTGGTGGTAGGACCGGGCCGCAGCGTGTTTATGATATTGCCATGCCTGTCGACCAGATTGCACCAAGACTCGAAAGCGTGCCAGTATACGCCGTTGTCAGCTCTGCCAACGAATTCGTGCTGATAGCGTCCAAGGACAACAGCGTGAAGCTAGGGTTTTTCTGCTTCTCTGAGGCAGATGCGCGGGCGCTGCTTCAAGAGATCAAGGATAAGGATGTTGCCGTTGGTCGGCATGCCCGGGTAGAGCCTGTGTCCCTGGACAAGGTCTATCGGCTTCCAAAAGTCGAAGGTGTGGCATTTCGTTTTCTGCCGCAAGCGCAGCAAATTCAGAATGCTATCGAAGTGAACAAGAAGAAGGGAATCGCCGTCACCTACTTTGACGGCGTGCCCGTGTTCCAGTCGCGCAGCCTGACCATTCGGGCGGGCAACCAGCGGTACCTGCCCGTGTTCTTCGCAAAGGAAGACCTCGTGAAGTCCCTCGAGCTCGCGCACGGGAAGATGACTCGCAACAAGATGCTAGGCATCAAGCCGGACTACGACATCGAGGTCGGCCAGTTCGAGAACGTGCTCAAGCTGATGGAAGGGGCGGATGCGGGCTCCAACTGGCGGGAGGTGGTCTTCATCCCCCCTGGCCAGGTTGATTTCATGAAGACCCTGAAGGTCTAGCTGGTGTAGCTTGTGATGTGTGCCCTTGGAATCATGGGTCTTATCAGTTACCCACTGACAGCCACCTGGTGTTTGGCTGTCTTCCCTGCTCTTCATAAATGTGCAGTCCTAACTAGAAGGGCGTTACAAAACGGCATTTAGAAGTCGGCATTTAGAAAGTTAGGTAGATAAACTCTGACACGTCGTACCCCAGGGGCAACCTAGTATCTAAATACAAACTTCATCGTCCCTTTTTTCTTTTTTTTCGATAACTTGTGGCTTGCCCCATGTTGTCATGATAGTAATAGTCGTGTTGTGTGGTACTTCATGAAAGAGCTAAGTGACACATGATATTATACATGAAAGCACTAGGATAGCAAGTGCTTTGGAATAAATGATACTACCTTCCTGAAATTCATCGGTCTGAAATAGTTGCCTGACGTGGCCAAGGCCAGATGAAAAATGAACCCCATTCGGTAACATGCACGTACACAAAGTTCTGCACACCACGTATAGTAAAAAACCGGTGCACGGCATTAGCATGCTTACTAGCAGTCCATTGTGAGCTTTATTTATTTATTCATTTATTTGGGCCTAGCCGGGCACCTGCCCCGCACAGATCAGGTAGACACATCAGATAGACTAGCTGGCACCAAGCCCGCCCAGCCTGGGCGTTGTGTCCTCACCTGGCGTGCCCCAGGCCGCGCGCGGCTGGGCTGCCACCCGTGGACTATCTGAAACTTTTTTTTATTTCTCATTTTATTTGGTTGTATAGGTTTCCGCGATAACTAGGCATGGACACGCGCTACCCTAGACGAGACGGGCTCACACCCGGGCAGCCTCCTGGTTCGTCTGTAATATGGAGGCAGATGGTACGCAACGATAGATGGCAAGTCGTGATGAAGGAGACCACCCCCAAGCCTGTGGGGGCTCCGCGTGTGACCGCGCGCATGGAATTCATAGTGATTCGGGCTGAGGTGCCCACAACCCTGTAACTAGGACCTAGATAGCTTACATCATCCATTCCATCCCATGCTCCCCTCCCACTGAGGACTTATGCTCACGTGACACAGTCACGTGTCTATTAACCCATTGGTTAATTGATTAATTAATTAATCAAATTAATTAAATTAATTTTAATTGATTAATTAATTAATTAATTAATTAATTAATAATACGTTCCGAGCTTGGCACTGGATTCGTTGTCCCCACCGTCGCGTTGCTACAGTAACACGATGTTTTCTGGCATACGTGGGCGTTTGGTTCACGCCGCACATTTGAAAGTGATGTCCTCCGCATTTTCGCCTTTGCACCGTGTGCAGTTCTTGGACGTTTGGAAACATGGCATGGCTATAACGTAATGACTGACTAGCTATACCTTTTCAGCGGTTCTTGATGTGCGGGTATTTGCTGGTAAATGGTGGGAGAGCGATCGCAACAATGGTGCTCACCACTATGACACTCCCGGCCTCAGTGTACAGCCATACGCAATACGCAATCATACGGGGCCCATGGGTATGGTGTATAATACGCCATACGGGGTATAATACGCAAATCATACGGGGACTCTTGAAAATGCTGTTTTTTGCATGGTTCAGGGGGTTCTTCAACATTCTGACCAATCAGGCATGTTTTTTTTGTGTTCTTGCAACACCACCTGCCTTTATTTAACACATCATCACATAATATTGCCGTTGCCGTCGCTGCATGCCTACAAATACAAGCATTGTACATCTGTTGTTATTAATAATGTCTGTAAATAGCACACGGTCAGTCGGCCAACTTGCCAAAAGTAATAAGACATTGTGCCAGAAACAGACATCTTGCCTACTCGTGGTAGGCCACCATGCAATATTGATCTACATGAAGCAAGAATCCATACGGGCTGCCAACAATGTGGCTAGCGTGCAGGATTAATTAATTAATTAATTAATTAAAATCATAGCTCCGTGGGGAGCATATGTAACACATAGCCCTGAGAAAGGGGCATCTATGGGTTTGTAATACAATCAGGGCGACAACCTGCAGGTGTAGGATGTACAACTATCACCTGCTCTGGGTGCACTAGGTGCACCTGCACCTCCATGATGGTTCATGCCTCCTAAACAAGCACAGGCACCCAGGGGGGGCTTGAGGAGAGGGCCTAGAAGGCCTGCATGACATATGGGGTGGAAGGTATGTGGCTAGGCTATAGCTAGGGTACACATGGCCTCTCAGCAGGGAGTAACTCCCTGCATGGGCAAAGCATGACTCGAAATTGCTACGGCTATTGCAAGGGCGGGTGTGGGCCCATCACGTAGGCATACATGGCCACGTCACTAAGCTTTCTAGGCTACACTACTGCTATATATTCCCTAGGCTGGGGTGGCTGGGGTGGCTGGGGCGGCAGGGGTCGCCTGCCAGGGCTTGTGGGCGACGTAGATGTCCGCCCCCTTCCAGTAGACCGGCTTCTGCCTCGCCGTCTGCCGAAGCTGGAGGTAGGTCGGCCATAACTCCCGTCGCCGTTGTTGCTGCGTCAAGGTCAGGTCGTCGTCCAGCGTGTAGGAGGTCCCCCCAAGCCGCTTGCGACACTTGAGGAACTCCATCTTATCCGCCATGGTGTCAAAGGTGAGGAGCAGGATACCATGCATGCCAGCAACCCGACCCAGCTTCCCTAAACCATTAACACATATGGTACGGTGGCTGGCTAGCAGCAGCCTGCATTGCTAAATAAGGCATTTATGTGCATCGCGAGTCACACCAAATACCCCGCAGCCTGCGACGTAATGCCTCCGGCGGCCTCTTGCACTCGCTCACTCTTGCCTCCTTCGCGTACGTAGCGCCTGGCATGATATGGCGGGTGCTAGCCTTGCTCGGGTGGTAGAACCCGAGAATTTTGCATCCAAAAGTGTGCACGTCACTTAGCTTGTAGTTACCTGTCGGCTGCCCTTTCTTGTTGAGAGTCTGTTCTTTCACGATGTGTGTCCAGACAGTCTCGAATACGGCCTGCATCTCGTCGGCCCAGTCATCATCATGTTCCATAGACCCACACCATCACCGTCGCTAGCCATGGTGCCTGGATGTCAATTGTGCTACGATTAAATGTTAGGTGCCAGATGCGCGCCCTTGTTGGCAGACAACATAACTTCGTCACCTAATTTCCTCGTCCTTCGTCTCCTAGACCCTAGTCCGACACGCAGCAATCTGCAGCAATGCACGTACAGTCGTACATGCACGGCCAGCTTGGCACCTGCATGTCGTTTATTTGTCGCGGAGTTCCAGGTCGCCTAGATACAGTCTAGTTCCGGCTCCACGTGCCGTCCAAAATGATGCCAGAAGCTACTTCCAACGCGGTTCATACGCAAAAAATACGCAAAAAATACGCAATACGCAAAAAATACGCAAAAAATACGCAGTGCGTATTTTTTTCCCCATTTTCATACGGAAATCTTGCGTATGGCGTATAATACGCGCCATACGGCGTATTATACGCCGTATGGCTGTTCACTGCCCGGCCTGTTGGGCTCGAAACACACGCCCTGATCAAGCAAGCTGTTTCCGGCCCCACCGTCTAGGTCATCTAGCGATCGCTGTTCACGAAAGCCAGCCAGAATTTCGATGAACAAGGCTACATATTTCCATCTCCATTCATATTCATCGTCCTGAACGACTCGAAAACGCGGATAAGATAACGGCAGGCTTGAGCTACCATGGTCCGGATTCTCCCGACTTCTGGCCTGCGCTGCATGGTTGTCTCCTTGATATAGACCGGTGGGATTGTGTGCACCCATCCCTCCATCCATCGGTTTACAGGATGCTCCGACAGGTCCTGAACGTAGGGTTTTCCAAGCGTAGATCATTAGAGTCTTTGTATCAGGGTATGCCTCGTATTTCGGACGAGATTAGGCAGCGTAGAATAGCATTTGTAGGACATCTTGCTCGCACCAGCCAGGTCGACACCGCCCTTGGTCTGGCCGGCCCCCAGCGGCTTGGCCAGCCAGGGCGGCATATTTTGACCTGGCCTGGCCCCAAGGACATTCCCAAAAGGGTAGGGAAACATGCCACGAACTACACCCAGATGTTGCTGGCCGACCTAGTGGTCCCAGCCCAGTTTGAACACCGCATCCACTCTCTCTCCCTTCTTTGGACTGCCATGCAGAACAAGACGCGGTGGCAGAAGATTGTCAAGGCTCACACGCCAGCCCCTGTGGGCAAGCCACCTCCCCCCAAGCGGAGGACGCGTTTTGATGAGTAGTGTAGTTAGGATTTTCTAGACTAGATAGCTGAGAGTTAGGTTCGTTCGATTACGCGGCTCCCTCGACTCCACCCATCCATCAAGGAATATGTGCTATAGTACATGATCTCCCAACGGAGGCATGTTATAATTAAATTTTAATTTAATCCCTCCATCCATCAAGGTTAAATAATAAAATTAAATTAAAATTAAATTAAATCAAATTATAACATTACTCCGTTGGGAGATCATGTAGCACATATTCCTTGCTGGATGGAGGGAGGTGGGCGAAGCCGCGTAATCGAACTATTACCTAACTCTAAGCTATCTAGTCTAGAAAATCCTAACTACGCTACTCAGCAAAGCGCCCCTTCCGCTTGGGGGGAGCTAGGGGCCTTGCCCACAGGGGCTGGCGTGTGAGCCTGGACAATCTTCTGCCACCTCGATCTTCTTGTTCTGCATAGCAGTCCAAGCAAGAGAGAGGGAGTGCATGCGGTGTTCAAACTGAGCTGGGACCACTAGGTCGGCCAGCAATATCTGTATGTATTTTATGGCAGGTTTACCCAGCTTTCTAGGAATGTCCTTGGGGCCAGTCCCTGGGTCAGGATGTGCCGCCTTGGTTGGCCAAGCCGCTGGGGGCCGGCCAGACCAAGAGCGGTATCTACCTGACTGGTGCTCCGTGACTCCCCAACGGGAGCACAAGTTTGATTAATTAACTAACCAATTAATTAACTAATGAATTACATGAGACACCTTTCGCCCAGAAACTAAATGAGTTCCAAACCTAGCTGTCATCTATCTGTGGCCACTGGACCATGGGGCAGCCCTACTGCACCTGATAATAATGCTATGTGGAAGCTTTATTGCATCCGGCACAGTAGTTGCTAGACTCTCCCAGTGAGCACTTCAATTGAACCTGTGGCCGGCCTGCCTTTCAAGGCAATGAGAGAGGTGAGGGGTCCCACGCATCCCCCGTTCTGCATCATTGAAACAGGGATGAAAGGGGCCAGGCTACTAAAAAGTTGGTACCCGCGTGACTTTCCCAATGGAGGCGCGTTCAATGAATGAATGACTCAGGGGTGCATGATACTCGTGATTTACAAGTTGCACCCACAGTTGCGCCAGCGCGCACCATGATGCAGAGAGAGCGCTCTGTGACCTCAGTGCCTACTTGTGCATGGCAGTGAGAGAAGCTAGGGCGCCCTCCCTCCTTCTCGTTGTGTGTAACCAGCTATCAGCCTATACTAGTTATCCATGAGACAACCAGCGCATGCAGACCTAGTTATGTTTACCGCCAAGCACTGCTTGTTTACTTACGTCTCCACAGTCATGCAGCACTTGCTCACACGGGTCTTCCATGTTGCACCCACAGTGGATGCCGGATCGTTTAGACATGTCGGATCGCACCTGCGGCATGCCAACGTGGCATCACTGGCATGAGGGACGCCGGGGGGGTCTCTGCCCCCTTCCTCCTGTGCACAAACAGCTAGGGATTAATATAAGCCCCCTGGTGCTCCATGACTCCCCGACGGAAGCACGTGTAAGAGTTTAATATCAATTAATCTTATTTAATTAATTACATAATTAACCCAACCCATAGTCCGCTGTTAACCCAACCCATACCCCGAGCGCCGCGCCCCAGTGGCCCGCCCTGACTGGTCTGCTCTACGCCCGGTCCGGGGGGATCCTAAGGACTGGACGGACGCCGAGCGCGAGCGGAACCGGTGCCGACAGGAGTACCTGACGGCTCTGGACGCCCAGGCGGACGTCGACGCGCTGCATGGCCTAGGGTGCTCCCAACGCCGCCATTTTTGCGGGCTTTAATTGCGGCCCACGCCCCGTTGCTGGCGGCCCGGCACCTGCCGGTCATGCCCCGCCGGCGCCGCCCCGGCTCGCTCTACCGCCACGGGACCCCAAGAAGGTCTTGGCCGCCCGGCACCGCCTCAAGCGTAACCGGGACCCGCTGCAGAAACCGGTGCTCAAGGCCTCCCAGTTGTGGAGGCCTACGCACACGCTCAGGACGCAGATCGAGGCGGGCCACCAGTGCATCGCAGATATGCCAAGGCCTGCCAAGCTCGCAACCAGGGCAAGGACATGTAGTACCACCTCGACCGGCTCGGCGGCCGGCGGCAGCGCACCCCGGTGGAGCACACGGGGGACGGTACGGCGCCAGTCAGCCTTTGACCGCTGGTTGGCCCACAATGTTTCGACTTGACAGGTGGGGCTCGCGCCCCCCCCCCCGCCGCTTCACCCCGAGACGGCCGCCCGTCTCGGTGTTGCCGGACCCCCCGCCGCCGGCGCCCCCCTCCTCGGCCGCGGACTCACCAAGTCCCCACCGCCTTGCAGGAGGGCTGTCTTGCCACCAACGACGTCGTTACTCGTCAACACCTTCACTTTGAAGGAATAGGACGGCGCCCTTGCTCGCCTGCGGTACAACGCGGTGGTCGGTGCCGACCACCTTTCTGCTGAGCTGCTGAAGACCCCTGACCCGGCGGTGAGGGATCTTCTACTGGCGTTCTGCAAGTACCGTGTCCTGCTCGATCTAGCTCTGATGAGCCTCCGCCTGCTGAGTGGCAGACCGGGCCATCCAAGTCATGCTGTACAAGAAGGGCTCTGCTGCTGACCCCGGTAACTATCGGGGTCAGTCTGCCTCCAGAGCGCCGCGCTGAAGGTCTTCATGCGCATGATGCTGCACAGGCTCCGCGCCGCGCTGGACCCACACCTGGGTGAGTCTCAGATGGGTTTTCGTCGTGGTCGTAACACTGTCATGGCTGTATTTGTCGCGCGCCGGTTGATGGAGGAGGTGCGGCGCCTTTGCCCTGATGGTTTGCCGCTGGTCTTCATTTTTGTCGACTATATCAAGGCCTTTGACACGGTCCTCTGGGAGGCTCTTTGGGCCGTCCTAGAGTCTGGATCGGGCACCACCAGCGTTTATTGCTGCCATTCGTCGACTGTATGAGGGCTCACGGGCAGTAGACCTGTGTGGACTGCGGAAGGCACCATGCACCCCACCATTCCCCCTTCACCACGGCGTGTGGCAAAGTTGTGTCCTGTCCCCATATCTGTTCATATTTATTGTCGTAGATCACGTCATGCGCCGGGCACGTGCGCGCTTTACTGCTCTTAAGGGGTTCGAGCCCGGCTTGGACATCCTTAACGAGTGCGAGCACGGCGGGGTTGGCACTGGCTACCGCCTGGCCGACCTGATTTATGCGGACAACACCACCCTCATCGCGCGCCGCGAGCACATTCAGACCTGGCTGGACTGTCTGGGCTTGGAGGCGACAGCGGTGGGGTTGGAGATTAGTGTCAAAATTGAGGCGATGGTGATCGAGGCCTCCTGTCGCCCACCGCTGCCGCGCCTGCTCGACGGGACGGAGGTCCCGTTCCGTGACCGCTTCAAACATGCTCCCTGACACCGCCGACGATGTGGACATCCGCATCGGCCTGCATGGCCTGGGCCAGGCTCCGTTCGCTCAACACCTACTGGCGCTCAAAGGGCCTCAGTGGGCGAGCACCGCAAGCGCATGCTCTTCAAGGTCCTCGTCCTCACGGTGCTTACGTATGGCGCCGAGGCGTGCATGGACACTCACGGACACACTGGCGGCTAAGCTAGACGGCACGTTTTACAGGATGCTCCAACAGCTATATGTAGGTCCAGAATGTAGGGTTTTCCAAGCATACATAGGTCATTAGAGTCTACTTGTATCAGGGATTGCCTCGTATTTCGGACGACTCAGGTTAGGCAGCATAGGATAGCATTTGTAGGACATCTTGCTCGCACCAGCCAGGTCGCCGACACCGCCCTTGGTCTGCATGGCCGGCCCCCAGCGGCTTGGCCAACAAGGGCGGCATATCTTGACCTGGCCTGGCCCCAAGGACATTCCCACCAGGAAGCTAGGTAAACCTGCCATCAATTACATCCAGATGTTGCTGGCCGACCTAGTGGTCCCAGCTCAGTTTGAACACCGCATCCGGCACTCCCTCTCCCTTCAGACTCTGGACTGCCATGCAGAACAAGAAGCGGTGGCAGAAGATTGTCAAGGCTCACATGCCAGCCCCTGTGGGCAAGCCACCCCCCCCCAAGAGGAAGGGGCGTTTTGCTGAGTAGTGTATAGTGAGGATTTTCTAGACTAGATAGCTTAGAGTTAGGTTAGTTCGATTACGCGGCTTCCTCCACCTCCACCCATCCATCAAGGAATATGTGCTATAGTACATGATCTCCCAACGGAGGCATTTTATAATTTAATTTAATTGTTAATAGCCCGCTGTCCGCACCTTATGAGCGCAGATGCACCTAGTTGAGTTAAGTGAGTTAAGTATACAAAAGTACGTGATGCGTAATTCGCATCACTTAACTAAGATTGGCGTACGCTCCTGGGGTGGTAACCGGGATCGGTTCCTCTCGGAGGCACGAAATATTTGCGGCGGGTAGGCCTGGGACGCCGAGTCGAAATATATGTGGGTTTCTATGTTTGGCGCAGCTAGCCGGGTAGGCCAAGTCGAAATAGGAATTACGGCATGAGGCTGGGCATAGCCAAGTCGTAATTAATCTAGTCACCTCGGTAACGAGCGGTGTATGCGGAGCGCTGGAATTTCCCCACGCGGCCCAATAGTTAATAAATAGTTAATAAATAGTTAAGTGATGCACGATACACATTACTTTTGCAAAGTATGCAAAAGTCATGCCGTATCGCATCACTTAAACTCCTTGTGCACCCAGAGTAGGTGGCTGTTTACCAGTCCCCCACCTGCAGCTTGTAGCCCAGAATGTATTAAAAACCAAAGCCCCCTTCTCAGGGCCATGTGTTATGTATCCTCCCAACAGAGTTATTCGAAGTGAGACAACTAATAATGCATGGACGCATGGCGATCCAACTCAGACTGTGGAAGGACTAGGGTAGTTGTCTGAGAGAAAGATGCGAAGGCCGCGTGGCTATCTGTAGGAAGACTCTTCCAGGTGACCTGCATGGAGGGAGACAGTCTGGGGGTAACAAAAAGGTTTAGATCTAGGAGGAAGGTGTAGATATAGAGTAATTATAAGTAAGTAAGTACTTGCGTGAGCATGGGCATGCCACGGAGCGCTATGATAATCTCATTATTAGAAAAATGATAACATGGAAGTTCCAAATGTCGTCTGCATCATGTCCCAACCAGCTAGATAGTCACTAGAGGGGGTATAGAGTATAAGATTGTTTTTGTAGATAGACTAGACCGGTAGGATTGCGTGTACCCATCCATCCATCCATCCATCCATCCATCCATCCGGCCGGCCATCCATCCGGCCGGCCATCCATCCACCCACCCACCCACCCACCCACCCACCCACCCACCCACCCACCCACCCACCCACCCACCCACCCACCCACCCACCCACCCACCCACCCACACCCACCCACCCACCCACCCACCCACCCACCCACCCACCCACCACCCACCCACCCACCCACCCACCCACCCACCCACCCACCCACCCACCCACCCACCCACCCACCCACCCACCCACCCACCCACCCACCCACCCACCCACCCACCCCCACCCACCCAACCACCCACCCAACCACCCAACCACCCACCCACCCACCCACCCACCCACCCACCCACCCACCCACCCACCCACCCACCCACCCACCCACCCACCCACCCACCCACCCACCCACCCACCCATGCACCCACCCACCCATGCACCCGCCCACTTACCCACCCACCCACCCACCCACCCACCCACCCACCCACCCACCCACGTACCCACCCACCCACCCACCCACCCACCCACCCACCCACCCACCCACCCACCCACCCACCCACCCACCCACCCACCCACCCACCCACCCACCCACCCACCCACCCACCCACCCACCCACCCACCCACCCACCCACCCACCCACCCACCCACCCACCCACCCACCCACCCACCCACCCACCCACCCACCCACCCACCCACCCACCCACCCACCCACCCACCCACCCACCCACCCACCCACCCACCCACCCACCCACCCACCCACCCACCCATCCACCCACCCACCCACCCACCCACCCACCCACCCATGCACCCACCCACCCACCCACCCACCCACCCACCCACCCACCCACCCACCCACCCACCCACCCACCCACCCACCCACCCACCCACCCACCCACCCACCCACCCACCCACCCACCCACCCACCCACCCACCCACCCACCCACCCACCCACCCACCCACCCACCCACCCACCCACCCACCCACCCACCCACCCACCCACCCACCCACCCATCCACCCACCCACCCATCCATCGATCCATCGATCCATCCATATCCATCCATCCATCCATCCATCCATCCATCCATCCATCCATCCATCCATCCATCCATCCATCCATCCATCCATCCATCCATCCATCCATCCATCCATCCATCCATCCATCCATCCATCCATCCATCCATCCATCCATCCATCCATCCATCCATCCATCATCCATCCATCCATCCATCATCCATCCATCCATCCATCCATCCATCCATCCATCCATCCATCCATCCATCCATCCATCCATCCATCCATCCATCCATCCATCCATCCATCCATCCATCCATCCATCCATCCATCCATCCATCCATCCATCCATCCATCCATCCATCCATCCATCCATCCATCCATCCATCCATCCATCCATCCATCCATCCATCCATCCATCCATCCATCCATCCATCCATCCATCCATCCATCCATCCATCCATCCAACCATCCATCCATCCATCCATCCATCCATCCATCCATCCATCCATCCATCCATCCATCCATCCATCCATCCATCCATCCATCCATCCATCCATCCATCCATCCATCCATCCATCCATCCATCCATCCATCCATCCATCCATCCATCCATCCATCCATCCATCCATCCATCCATCCATCCATCCATCCATCCATCCATCCATCCATCCATCCATCCATCCATCCATCCATCCATCCATCCATCCATCCATCCATCCATCCATCCATCCATCCATCCATCCATCCATCCATCCATCCATCCATCCATCCATCCATCCATCCATCCATCCATCCATCCATCCATCCATCCATCCATCCATCCATCCATCCATCCATCCATCCATCCATCCATCCATCCATCCATCCATCCATCCATCCATCCATCCATCCATCCATCCATCCATCCATCCATCCATCCATCCATCCATCCATCCATCCATCCATCCATCCATCCATCCATCCATCCATCCATCCATCCATCCATCCATCCATCCATCCATCCATCCATCCATCCATCCATCCACCCACCCACCCACCCATCCACCCACCCACCCATCCATCGATCCATCCATCCATCCATCCATCCATCCATCCATCCATCCATCCATCCATCCATCCATCCATCCATCCATCCATCCATCCATCCATCCATCCATCCATCCATCCATCCATCCATCCATCCATCCATCCATCCATCCATCCATCCATCCATCCATCCATCCATCCATCCATCCATCCATCCATCCATCCATCCATCCATCCATCCATCCATCCATCCATCCATCCATCCATCCATCCATCCATCCATCCATCCATCCATCCATCCATCCATCCATCCATCCATCCATCCATCCATCCATCCATCCATCCATCCATCCATCCATCCATCCATCCATCCATCCATCCATCCATCCATCCATCCATCCATCCATCCATCCATCCATCCATCCATCCATCCATCCATCCATCCATCCATCCATCCATCCATCCATCAGCTCCTCCGTGACTCCCCAACGGGAGCACGAGTTTAATATCTTAATTAATTCATAGGCCTCACGCACTTTGACACTCCCAAAACCGCTAGTAACCAAGAGCGCCCTACCCGGGCCGAGCTTTACAGCGAGCTCCCTCTTGTCACCCATACTTAATCCAACACCGCCGCCTCCTCTTTGCCGGCCATGCTCCTCGCCCGCACAGACCAAGTGAATACCGATGTGTGCCCTGCCGGGGGGCTTTAGACTGGCCAAAGAAGTAGACACCTCCTGCTATGGCAGGGTCCCCTTGTCCGCTTTGAACCCACTGGCCAACTTTCGCGTGCCCCGCACCTATACGGCGCAACCCGGATCTATGTGACACAACTGCTCGAGGATGCAGGGCTTCTGGTGGGACTATCCGTACTCCGCGCCCGCGTGATTAATTAATTAATTAATGAATAGACACGTGACTGCGTCACGTGAGCATAAGTCCTCAGTGGGAGGGGAACATGGGATGGAATGGATGGTATAAGCTATCTAGGTCCTAGTTACAGGGGTGTGGGCACCGCGGCCCGAATCGCTATGAATGCCATACTTGGTCACACGCGGAGCCCCCACAGGCTTGGGGGTGGTCTCCTTCATTACTACTTGCCATCTATCCTTGCGCACCATCTGCCTCCATATTACAGACAAACCAGGAGGCTGCCCGGGGGTGAGCCCGTCACGTCTAGTGTACCACATGGCCATGCCGAGTCTATCACGAAATGTCCACGGGTGGCCGCGGCCCTGCCGCGCGCGGCCGGGGGCACGCCAGGTTAGGACATATCGCCCAGGCTGGGCGGGCTTGGTGCCAGCTAGTCTATCTGAGGTATCTACCTGATCTGTGCGGGCCAGGTGCCCGGCTACGCCCAGGCGCCTGTGCCTAATAATGTGGGAAACATAGGGCAAATCAGCGTACAAATCCTCATTACTAATGTGCAAACCAAAGGGGGCCTTGCGCAGCATCTTGGTGACGGTGCCGTCGAGGTGCCCTGCGTCAGTCCCCACGTCTCGGCGCCGTAGGTCAGGATCGTCAGAATGAGGTCACGCTTGACGATCCGGGGTACTAGGGCGGGTTGATTGAGAAGGAGAAATGGACTGTTGCACCTAAGTCCTGAGGGGTATGCTGTTTTCTACCCACAGGTCCCGCGGCCCATTGCTAGCCAGGGTCGAAGTGCGCTGGTGGAGGCTATCGCCGGCCTGAGGATAGCCGCTACACTACCGCATTGTCTGCCTTTACAGTAGAGGACAGCTCGGATGAGGATTATATCCCCATCTAGTGACTATATCAAGAAGACAACCAGCGCAGGCCGGAAAACGGGAGAATCCGGACCATGGTAGCTCGAGCCTGCCGTTATCTTTTCGATCCGTGTTTTCGAGTCAATCAGGATGATGAATATGAATGGAGATGGAAATGTGTAGCCTTGTTCATTGAAATTATGGCTGGCTTACGTGTAGAGCGACTAGATGACCTAGATGGTGGGGCCGGAAACAGCTTGCTTGATCAGGGCGTGTGTTTCGAGCCTAACTGGCCGGGAGTGTCTAGTGGTGAGCACCATCAAGCTGCGATTGCTCTCCCACCATTTACGAGGAAATACCCGCACATCGAGAACCACTGAAAAGGTATAGCTAGTCAGCCAGTAGAGTAGTAGTGACTATATTAATTAATTAATTAGACTCGTGCTCCCGTTGGGGAGTCACGGAGCATTAACCCCGATGGATGGATGGATGGGTGCAAACAGTCCTACTGGTCTAATCTATCTACATCAGCTACCTACAACATCTATCTAACAGCATTCTAAGTACAACATCTATCTAGACAGCCTCACACTGCCCTAGGGGAGCTGTCTGGCGTGCCTCCCGCGGGTTTGCACACGCGGGCGCTTCCCCACAGTGACTATATGGTTGGGGCATGATGCAGACGATATTTGTAACTTTCGTGTTATAAATTTTTCAATGAAATTAGCACTGTACTCTGTGGCCTGCCTATGCGCATGACACGCACGTACTTTCTTATTTACTCCCAAAACGTGCGCCTACCCGTTTCCCTTAAGGGGAGGGTCCCATGGAAATGTATCAAAACTGAAGCCCCCTAATAACTACAGAAATGCAACTGACAACCACTGAATGATGTTTGGGGACCATAAACATGATGTTTGGGCATGCATACCACCACTTGTTGGGGGTACTACCCCCAGCCATACACCGGCTATGAGCTTAAAATAGAAAAAAACGCTGTCCGGGGCACATCTAGCCCAGAACAGTGGGAGAACCAGTTGCATGAAAAAAGTAATACCCATATAAAAATGTCATGGGACATGGTTTCTACCTAATTGGATCAACAAAATCAGCACATCCCTTTGAGTTATTAATTTTTGGGCCAAAAATACGCTTTTTTAGGCGGGGCGTCCCCATACACACTCATAACACATCAATTAGGCCTAAAAAGTATAGTCAAATTCTGTCATGACCATAGAAGGCACTGTCAAAGTTTGGTGGCATTCTGAGCTCAGCTGTAGCAGTTATTAATTTTGGCAGTTGGCCACCTGTGCAGACGCTAAGGAAGGCATTAGTGAGTATTAAGGCACACTAACACTTCCTATGCCATCCAAAAGGCTCCTGACCATGCCCAATTCGACCACAATGTACAAGGAGGTGGCTGGGCACGTCATGTGCCCTTGCCTTACCTCGACACGGGCAACCTGTTGCGTGTGTGCACAACAATGAGGCAGGTAGCTCTACATGCCTAGCCGACACTTCTAAAGCATATTCCAGGTTTATGGTGTGGGCATCATCCCAAAACCAAGCTCAAACACACCCTAGAAAGCCATATCCACTAATTGCCCAACAAGGGTAACAACAGACAGTCCACAGAGAAAGCAGAATTATCATACATGCTGATTGCCAAGGCTTCTCACCATGGTTACCTTGCCTTGCTAGCATATGAATTAGGGCTCTCCCATTTTAGTGGGAGAAAGGCCAACAAGACAACGATAACCCCTACCTACGTGCAGTTCCACCCATGCAGTATGCCCCTCAGAAAAACCACTGCCACCTTTCTTTCCAGCGCAATTGTTTGCCAAGAAACAAACTCAAGCTTGTGAGCCTCTAACCACAATGAAGCCTCTGCTAAGAAAGGCCGCGTCAATATTCACACAAAACTGAGTGCTGTTAGCAATCTCCTTCCAAGAAACCACTCAGCAAATCCCTGACAACTTGACGATATGCCACGGTCACGCTTTGACATCCCAGCCATGCAACGTACATAAAAACCACTGAAAGGTGCCAGGAATCTGGCGATGCGCAGCACGGAATGGCATTATACCTGGCGCTAACTGCACGGAAAAAGCCGAAAACTTGCGTTGATAACCCATAAAGGAAGCGAAACATTCATAGGGTCACGTTGATCACACGATCGTACCATTACCGGAATTGTCCTTCGCCCAGCGGCGCAAGAAAGAACAACCTTCCATGGAATAATAAGACGCGCATCCCGCGAGCCTGGAGAGTGTCTTACCGATCATGACGGAAATCTTGCCGAAACCCAGCAAATTTTTTAAAGCTTTACCAATAACAATTTAAACGCATCCTTGACGCTAGGTAAAGCCCATAAAACCTGACAATCACCGCCGCCAGCGTGCATTCTAATTTATTCCTCTCGACAAAAACATCAGATTGGACCCCCGTGGCGATGGTCATCAATAAAATCATCGACACTGCAAAAAACGCGAACTCCGCTACGAAGTAGTATCATTTACTCATCGTCTTTAAGATTCGCTCAGTTTCTCTGCATTCTGCGAGCTATCTTTTTCTACTCTGCCTGAAAGCACGTCGCCATGGCCAGCTCCGGTAGGGGTGCGCGCACCGTGCACCACTTTTTCACGGTACGGACGGGTACCGCGAATTTTTCGGCGCCAAAAATATTCGCGCCGGGACCGTCCCCTTAAGCATGCTGTAGTGCAGCTCCGAGGCAAGGGTCCAGAGAGGGTTGATAGAGATATCGGAGCAAGCTAATAACTGTGATCACCCAGACATCAAACTTGTTAAATGGTTCTAACTGCTTCTTATCTCACTTTTTAGGCATCCACTGTTTCCACGTGCCGTCATGGCTGGCAGACACCAGGAAGCTGCAGTCCGGCATCCATGCCACGTCGAACACGTGGTGCATGTGGCCCCTGCAACACCACACCACGCCAGCATGTGAGATTGTGCAAAAAGCCGGCGGAATGAAATGAGAACATGCAGTAGCTGACCAAGCAACGACGCACTTACGGTTAGTTTATCCCCCGCCTTTTGCCGCCCAACTCTCAGCTGAATATCCTCATGCCATCCATTTGCATCTTTACTCACGATTCGTCTAAAATCGATATAGCAAGAACAAAAGGTGGGTACAAGCTTCCTGCTTCCCCCACTGACGAATGCTTTCCAGATAGTCCCACCAATGCGCATGGTTTAGTGGCCACGAGATACATAGACCAGCCCCAGGTATGCTTGTGAGCAAGTTGCTAGCACGTTGCGTGCGTGGCAAGCAGAATATGATATGCCCGCAAAACAGCTCCGTGCGCAAGAACTGCAACAAACCTAATCGTCCGCAGACCATGCGCCACCGCAATGAACTTTGGCACTATATATTCCCACAGACAAGACTGCAATGGACCTAGCGTTCAACCCATGTGCCACTCACATTTATGGCATTTATGCTTCCTATAGAATGCACGAAAACTGAGCCACACACAACATAGGCACAGACCGTAGCGTCTGTATGCAGGAGAAGGTGGATGTCTCGTAGATGCGCACAGTGTTGTCTGCGGAGGAGGTGGCCAGCAGCCGGCCCGTGGGGCTGAACGTGATGCGCTTGACCTCGCCGTCATGCTCGGTGAGCATCGCGACACACTGCCACGTGCGCACATCCCACACCCTGCGCCGCACCAGGTAGGGCAGGGCAGGGCAGGGCAGGGCAGGGCAGGGCAGGGCAGGGCAGGGCAGGGCAGGGCAGGGCAGGGCAGGGCAGGGCAGGGCAGGGCAGGGCAGGGCAGGGCAGGGCAGGGCAGGGCAGGGCAGGGCAGGGCAGGGCAGGGCAGGGCAGGGCAGGGCAGGGCAGGGCAGGGCAGGGCAGGGCAGGGCAGGGCAGGGCAGGGCAGGGCGACCCCGCAAGCAACGCAGAAGGCCAGCAGCGGATCGACATGGGACGCACAGCAGCACGAGCCAGCCGAGCACGGTGAACAACGGCGAGGCAGCAAGAGGGCGAGTAGGCAGGGGGACATGGGCACCCGCAGCAATGAGAGGGAGTTTGAGGATGGGCACCCCAGGGATGCAGGTGCAGGCGTCAGCAGTGCAAACGGCGCCGTGCCCACCTGACTGCAGAGGGCGACCGCAGATGAGCAACCGCAAGAGAAAGTGGAACGCGAGCTAGCCTCACCCGCAGGCAGGCAGGCAAAAGGACATCTCCAGGGATAACTGCTGGCAGGCGCAACTGGCAAGCAGGCTTATGTCAAATTGCAAAGTTACAGAACGCTTGGTACCTCATATGCCACCCTTGCTACTCCGTTCTAACTTCTTGGCACCCGCGGGCACGAGATAATCCATACATGATACAGCGCACACCCCGGAGCGCACAGTAGCACAGAGAGCGTTGTTTTATCTCCTATGGCAGGCCATCAGGCACGTAAGCAACAGGAGAATGCAATCAACGTCCATATACAGCTCAGCAGGTAAGGGAAACTCGTTTTGTCCCACGGCCACCGCAAAACCTGCACCCGGGGGCAGGTAAGGCGGGGCCACCGGCGCAGGCAGCCGGCCACAAGGCACACGAGCACGACCAACTGGCCATGAGGCAGACAGCTAAAAAGCTACACAAAGTCGGGGAATCCAAGCAGCTGAGAAAGTCAGTTGCCACACAAAGCAAGGGAATGCAGCAGCGGGCCTAAAAGCAGTGGGCCATCAGTGGCTGCCAGTGACACTGCCATGCTACACGGACGCCAGCACAACGCTACCTGCAAGTGGTGTCGTCGCTGCCCGTGGCCATGAGACGCCCGCTGACGTCAAAGCTAACGCCGATGATGTCATCCTCATGCTTCACGCCGAGGTCGTGCACGAGCATGGCGGACGTCGGGTCCCACAGCCGGATCGTGCGGTCAAACGAGACGCTTGCCAGCATACCCGCCGTGGCCTGGAACTGGACGCCGTAGATCGGTGCCGTGTGCCCCAGCAGGCGGGAGACCAGGGTGCCTGCAGGGGATGCATGAGGGTCAAGTGGGCAACGAGGCGCATTATGGCGCACTGAGCAATGAAGATGGGCGGGCAAGTAGAGACCTGCCTGGAGAACCGAGTTTCCCGTGCGACGAAGTAACCAATGCGCCACACTTGGAGACAGTTTTTCGATTAAGGTTTTGCGCTCAGCCACTTCTGGCACGATGAACTATTGAAACTGCCATTGGCTCGGCCACATTGTGGCTTATAGTGTATCAAGATCAGGTTCGGCGCCGCCGCACGTGCGGGGGGAAGTACTCGATATTTGGAAATAAGTTCAGAACGGTGCGGCCCATGCCGTGCGAGTGAGCATGATGCTTCAGTCCCCGGAAATCACCTCGAAAACATGCCAGCGTAGTCGCCGCCCAGCTACGTATTTCAGCAACTTGAGCAGCTGATGCACCTACTCGCGATACCTGTAGCGGGGGGCCCTACAAACACTCTGCCAGTTGTGTGTCACGCTTAGTAGCGTCCAGCGCAAGCACGGCCCTTTTGTTGCCAGACAAGAGTGCATGTGTGGCACAGCACAGCCAGTTTGTGGCGCCTTCAAGCCCATGTCCATGAGGGTGGCACCGCTCAATTTTACCAGATTGGGTGCCACGCCGCCACAAATGGCGATTACACCACTGATTGAAACACTGCTTGCAGATCAATGTCGGTGTTAGTACGGCCTGTCAATTCCAGCAGCCATGTGCTGTAAACTGGCATGCCTGTATGCACCCGGTGACCAACTGACCTTCTGTCATGGGTATCAGGAGGGCTACCAAGTTGAGCCACAGGGACCCAAGAAAGCCCTGGCAGACGGCCCTGCTTTGGAGGGTAGGCTTTTCCCCACAATCCACGACCCAGTAAGACCATTGGCCCTCAAGCGCTCTTTTCCTGCGGAGGTATATCCGTGACAGCCACACCAGAGACTGTCAGCCATGCTGCCCAGTTGGTGCACAGTGTTGTGCACAGATCCAGCTTGTAGTCCCTACATAGTACTCAGGTTGACAATGTCAACCGCCTTGCTCCTCCTTTAGGCCAACCAACAACGTCATGGGCAGTGTTCCGATCACTGTGTGTGATGGCCCTGACTGGGTGCTGCGGGCTGTAGCACCTGGCCTGTGCTCACATGAACGGCAGGTCGTTCTAAGGCAGCTGAAGCACGTTTGCAACGTTTTAAAAAACATGGTGCCAGCCCTCCACCAGCCCTTTTCCAGCCAGCCCCCGTGGTCGCACATACACGGCCAATGCCCCGGAGCTGCCCCTCCCCCACACACACACCTGTCCCGATATCCCAGAGCGCCCCTGTGGTGTCGTCGGATCCCGTCGCCGCGAGGTCGCGCTCATGGTGGAAGGAGAGGCAGTTGACCTCGTCCGCGTGGCCCTCCAGCACCGCCGCCGTCTCACCCGAGGCCAGGTTCCACAGCCGGCACGTCGTGTCGCTGCTCACCTGCAGATGCACGGGCAATCGCAGGCATAGGCGCAGGCAGGGAGGCGGGCAGGTGGGCAGGCAGGCGGGCGGGCGGGCGGGCAGGCGGGCGGGCAGGCAGGCGGGCGGGCAGGCAGACGGGTGGGCAGGCGCACATGGACAGTGCCCCTGGTTTCCAACGATTCAATACGCGACGGTAGAGGTGTGCGTGATCGAATTGCTGAGGCGCAATGCATACTAGACAAGTTCATAGGGCTTCACGGTCCCAAATATAAGGGCAGTGTCCACGAATGGCTACATTGTATAGAAATGGAGCACCGTGCGTGCTCAGATAGATGGCAAGTTTCAAAGTAACCGCCCTCTCCACATCCCCCAGTTCCCAACGCCATCCCCCTCCCCCCTTCCCCCTCCCCATCCACCCTGCACCCCTTCCCCATTTCCTTCCCCCAAGGGGCTGATATAGGAACCTATGGCGAGCAAGCAACTTGTTTTTCCCGACAGCACACGCAAAACTTGCGTCGCGAGCCGATATGCCAGATGTCGCATGCGGCAGGCGCCACGTGGTGGGCAACCATGCCATCCGCAGGCGCTTTGGCCTCCACCGTGTGCCCATCACGCAGGCATGTGTTTCGCGTGACCCTGGAAACATGCCTTACACCTTGCGGTGTCAGGCATGCGAGGGATGCGACTCGTTCATCGCCAGTGCCACAGGCGGGAGGTCCCTTTGAAAGAACATGGGGGCAGCATCCTGAGTACGCTGTGCAGGCAGTGGCAACAGGACTACGCCTGCCCGGACCATTCCATCGACGCACATGCCTGACAGCATGGTACACAGGGAATGTGGCACGTGCCCCTCCCACATGCATGGCACAGTCCCTGCGCGCCTGACTGACCGTCCCCAGCAGGTTCATCTGCGTGCGGCAGAACTGCGCCTCGTACAGTCCTTGCTCATGGCCCAGCAGGTTGAGCACCACCTGGTTGCTGGCTGTGTCGTGCACCTGGCAGGGGGGGGGAAGAAGCAGGCAGCCGGGTAAGAGAGGGTAGGCACAGATGCTATTACAAGTAGGCGCAGGCGCAAAGAGCAGGCAGTGGCGGATGGGATGAAACACCCTGACTCCAGTACATGCTGGCGACGCAAACGGTGGCTGGCGCCACCATGACCACCGCATGGCATCCGGACAGGTGTTGGGACGCCGCTGGTTGACTACCGAGGGGCAACGGCAGGCATCCATCACGTTGCAAAGGTAGGGGAGGACAGCACGGTGCGAGACTCCCTCATCACATATTAGTGGAGAAGATCAGCTGCCCAGCATGCCAGGTCCCTGGTGGTACTGGTGTGGTGAGGTGAGGTGCTGTGTTGTGTCATGTGTGGGAAGAGAGGTTTGCCTGGATGGCCTCCGGCGCCTTGTCGGTTTCCTTGCCTGCTTACGATCTTAGACCGGCCGCCCCACGCAGCCCTATCCCTCACCTTGCACGACTCGTCCCACGACGCAGTGGCCACCATGTGCGCGAAGAAGGGGCTGACCGTGATGCCGTGCACGGGGCCCCTGTGGGTGCCGTACGTGCGGTACTCCACCCACTCGGCCGCTGATGCCTGGTCGGACGCCTGCCGCGCCCTTGCCCGCAACTCCGCCGCCACTGCCTGCAGATGGCCACCGTCCATGGGCCCACGCGCAAGCATCAATCTCGCTTAGGTTGTCCTTCACGAC
Source organism: Mesostigma viride (assembly GCA_009746045.1). NCBI lineage: Eukaryota > Viridiplantae > Streptophyta > Mesostigmatophyceae > Mesostigmatales > Mesostigmataceae > Mesostigma > Mesostigma viride. The sequence continues at coordinate 2,553,940 of RPFO01000002.1, forward strand.
GCGCAACAGATGCAAGCATGCACGTGCACATGTGACAAACTTGTCCCACAAGCAGTCATGCCCGCTGGTAGTGTGCGCCGCAACCAGTGGATGGGTGTACGAGCATGGTCACTGAATAGGCACAAAATGCACTTCCAAAAGGACTCAAGCCATAAACTCACGCTTGCCTTGCCACCTTGCCAGCTAAAGGGGCCACTGCCCCCACCACATGCGGCGGCGTGGTGGGGCCGCATGCCATCTCCACCGTCCCCCCCATGTCGGTGTGGGTGGGGTGGAGGGTGAGGGGAATTGGGCGGCGTGCGGCGTAGGAGAGGCGGGTCCGCGATGGGGGGCGGGCGGATGGAGCAGCCGGCATATCTTATATCTTATATATCATATATGGCACATCACGGATGGATCGCCAAGGGGGGGCATACCTTGGGCGACACCGGAAGGGGGTACATGTATCCACCCTGGCTGAGAGCAGCACCAGCCACATTGCGCGGGGGGACGCCATTCACTGCCGCCGGAGCAACGGCAAAACCGTCTGGTGACGAGGGCTTCTCGGGAGGAGGGCTTGGCTTTGTGGGCACCGGCGGCGGTGGATGTTGCTGCCTTTGTGTGACTTGTTGTTGTTGTTGTTGTTGTTGTTGTTGTTGTTGTTGTTGTTGTTGTTGTTGTTGTTGTTGTTGTTGTTGTTGTTGTTGTTGTTGTTGTTGTTGTTGTTGTTGTTGTTGTTGTTGTTGTTGTTGTTGTTGTTGTTGTTGTTGTTGTTGTTGTTGTTGTTGTTGTTGTTGTTGTTGTTGTTGTTGTTGTTGTTGTTGTTGTTGTTGTTGTTGTTGTTGTTGTTGTTGTTGTTGTTGTTGTTGTTGTTGTTGTTGTTGTTGTTGTTGTTGTTGTTGTTGTTGTTGTTGTTGTTGTTGTTGTTGTTGTTGTTGTTGTTGCTGCTGCTGCTGCTGCTGCTGCTGCTGCTGCTGCTGCTGCTGCTGCTGCTGCTGCTGCTGCTGCTGCTGCTGCTGCTGCTGCTGCTGCTGCTGCTGCTGCTGCTGCTGCTGCTGCTGCTGCTGCTGCTGCTGCTGCTGTTGCTGTTGTCGCTGCCGCTGCTCTTCTTGTTGCTGCGCCTGTGATTGCTGGGACAACCCCCAGGTGGGCGCAGAAGGTGCGTCGATCGACTGGCTCCACCCATGGGCGCCATTGCCACCGGGCAGGGGGCCATGCGTCTGTGCCCAGGTGGCACCGGCAGAGTTGCGCTCCTGCACCAGGGGGGACAGCCAGCCCGATGCAGAGCCACACACAAAAGGCAGCGCTGGTGGTTGATCACACGCCAGCAAGGTGATATATGGCTAATGGACCCAGCTCACAACTCGGAAGGGGAAGGCGCAAAACCCACTACTTACAGCGATGGACACAAGCCCACCTCACAACCCCACAACTCTGAAAAGGGGCGCCATGCTGGCTGAGCCTAGGAGTGGCGTCAGCCTTGGAGCGGCCCCAATTCTACATCTACAGCCCATATGTCCCTGGCAGGTGGCCAAACACTTGCTATTCCCGCCTGGAGACAAACATGCCACACAGAACCCAGGTGACACCCTGCCACCCCAGGGACGTTTCCTGTGATGTTGGACATCTCACACACATATACACATGAGTAACCTATGCCAGAAGCTGGGGCAAAGCAGGCCAATCAGCCTGGGGACGCGTGCCACCAAGGCAGCTCCCCGCACCTCATCCAGTGGGGCAGTGGCTGCGCATCCCCCTATGGCTGCCGTCAAGCTGTGCAGGTTGTTGTCGCTGCGAGAGGACCACGAGGCGCTGCGGAAGATGCTGGCACGCGGCACGCCCGCCGGCTCAGTGGTGGCCACCGGCGCAGGCCCCTGCACGGGGTTTGGGGCAGATGACGGCTTTTGAGGGCGCCCGCTGGGGTCAGGTGCGCATGAGGCGGTCGCCACAGGGGACGTGGGCGGGCGGAGGCTGCTGCCATGTGTAGTGCTTGTGCTTGCAGCCGCGCCTGACTCCGTCGCACGCCCATAGCCTCCCAGTGTGGGTGCACCTTGCGTGGACAGCGAGGAGACCTTCTTCATGAGAAGAGAGTTTTCCGTAGCAGTCGCTTGCAGTCGTTGCGTGAGCGAAGCCGTGTTCGCTTCCATCATCTGAATCCGAGCCTGGTGTGTGACGGTAGAAACAGGAATTTATCATGTGGTAATCATATTAGCAGGGCCAGCTCAGGCTCCACGGATGCAGTAGCCCATTCCTAACAGTTCCCAACCCATGGAACCCTGTTGCGGAGGTAAAGGTGCACGCGCACTATGCGGACGTGCAGGTGAATGAGCGGCATGCGGACTCGGTCGTTCGGCTGGGGCATAATATGGTAAAATAAAGTCAACTCCAAGTCCGATAAAATTACGACGAGATATGGAAATGTCGCATTTACTTACCTTCATATCTGCCTTTTCGTTTAACAGCTTCTGCCATCTAACGCCTATTTCTTCCAGGGTGTGGCGCATCCAATCCTCTGTGGGAATTTCATCCGACACATCAACCTCGACAAGCTCCTCCAGAGTCGGGATGGACCTTTGGCAAGCTGGACAAGAGGCCCCAGACACCTTACTACTGACGCATTTGGCACAAAGAACATGACCGCAAGGCGTGACTCGAGGATTCTGTCCGCCGACAGGTGTCAATTGACGGCAAAATTTGCAGACTAAACCCATGTTGCACATTAAAAAAACTGCGGCACTTCGGCTTGGCGTAACGCGAAGCGACCACCACTGCACGTTATGGTTTCGAAAGCTGCATTTGCGGCTCCCTAGCAAACTAGAAAGTAAGTCATTTTACCATCATCTCTAAGGGAATTCGAACTTCCAGAAAACGTTGCTCCCACCGTGTATTAATTAATTAGTGTCGTCCTTTGGCGTGTTACGCGGCTGCTGTAGCCTGGTGTGCTTACGCTGTGACGGACAAGTTCTTACAATTGGAATTGCGCGCCTGCTGTCGTCCGTCGCATCAGGTATTAGCTACGTAGAGGAGGCGGAGTGAAGTTGCGGCCTCGCCAAAGAACTGGTTTCCGAGTCGCCAAAGGATGGATTGCGGTCGCCAAAGGATGGATTGCGGTCGCCAGAAGTTAGTTTGTGGTGCTGGGCGGAGGGTTACAGCACAAAAACATTACCGCCCGCATTGGAAGTTCTAACTAAATAATTAGCTTCTGGAAAATGTTCTGGCTGAAAACCATAAAAAAAACAAAAGAAAATTAATTAATTAACTCCGGGGGCTGAGGACTGGACTCAACAAACAAACAAACAAAATTAATTAATTAACTCATGTGGGCTCTGGGTATCACTGACCTCCACTGACTCTAGCCTATGGCCGCCGAAGGGGGGCCGCCGGGCCGGATTGCCGGCCGAATTGGGGACGGCGTGTACGATATCTACCAAACAAACAAAAGAAATTTATTAATTAAATAAGTACCCATGTGCCTTGAACGGCTGTAGGACAAACAAACAAACAAAAGGTTTTAATTAAATAATAAAAACCCGGGACTCTAACTGGCTCCCCAACAAACAATCCAGGGTTATTCGTAATGCAAATACGGCAAAAATTGACCCATAATAACAAACTTCCAATGCGGAGGGTGTAGTTTCCTGCACCTTGGCGATGGAGTTTTATCAAGGAGACAACCAGCGCAGGCCAGAAATCGGGAGAATCCGGACCATGGTCGCTCGAGCCTGCCGTCATCTTGTCCGCGTGTTCGAGTCGTTCAGGGTGATGAAGATGAATGGTGATGGAAATGTGTTGCCTTGTGCATTGAAATTATGGCTGGCTTACGTGTAGAGCGACTAGATGACCTAGACGGTGGGGCCGGAAACAGCCTGCGTTGGGTTTTATAGCCTGCGTTGGGCGACGCCAGCTGCTGTGCGATCATGACCGTGCGATCATAAGCATCCATTTTTCACGGAACGTATAATGCAACGGTGCTCTGGCTTGTTTCGTTAATTTGGTCGCTGCTCTCTGCGTCTTCTAACAGATTCCCATTCCCCTCTCAACTCCACGATGTCGACGCCAACACGCTGGAGGAGGGCCTCGGCGGAGTTGCCAGACCCCTCCACACCGAAGAAACAAAGCAAGAAAAGAGGATCGGGGAATTCGGCGGCCTCTCCGATATGCTTGGATTTCTCGCCTCAGCGCTCTTCCCCCGCGAGCAAGCCGCGGCTTGTGAGGACCCTGCCTCCTCTTCAGGCGGATCGAGCAAGTGCGAGTCTGCGCCTGTATTCTTAATGTCGGTAGCATTTTTTGGAAAGCATCGTCTAACATAACGACATTGTTTTGCGTGGCATTCGTACTTCAGGGAGAATTCGAAGGGCCTTTGAGGGATCGCACTGGTGTGTTAAGGAAGAGCGTGGTCCGCCGGTGTCCCGAGCGACGTCTACCGAGCTGCCAGCTGTGATGGTATCGTGGTGACTTACTGGCGGTTAACTGTGCTTGTCTTTGTAGGCCTTTTCTGCAATTGGGTTTACTTTGCATCAGCCATTTACACATGCATTGCTAAATGTTACATGTGGTTGATTGGCCAGCCTTTGTAAGAGATGACCATCACTTGTTTTTTTGAAGGCAATGCTCTTCTGCCTGTTTCAATAATAGGTTGCCCATCATTCGCACCTACAGTCCATCTCAACTACATCGTTCATTTTTTCTGTGTGTGATGGCAAGATTGCATTTTACCATACCAATAATGCTCGCATCGCTTGCTAAGGAGTATGGTTCGCGGGTATTTTCACTCTGCATTATGAATTTAGGGGGGCACTGAGAGCATGTAAAGTGAGCAGGTATGCATCAAGGCTGAGTCGATGAGTTTTCCCAAAGTGGGTGTGCCCATGCCGCACCATGGTTTACACCCCACCTTCATCTGTTGGAAACTTGCGGGTTTTTTGTTCTGTTTACATGTTTACAGACACTTGGCGAAGTTTCTCAGAGATGTCTATTGGGTGTGGGGCAATTTGGTTTGCATTGCTGTGATGTCACATGGGACTGTGGTAATGATGAGTCACTTGGAGGGGGAAGCAAGTGTGCACACCTGCCATGGGTCGGTATCGCCAGTATTGGATTTCTCTTCGTTATGGGGAGACATTCTTGTTACATGTCAGTCTAGTTTCATAATGGTGTTGTTCTTTGTGACAAATTGGCTACTTTCTCGCGTGCCCCACATCCGTCTTGTCCATCGCTTGACTTGCGCCCTTGCTTGTGCACAATGATGCCACTTGCATTGCCATTCCTCCACCCCTCTTTATTTCGCCATGCAGGCATTAGCTGCCGCCCTCTTTTATTTCCTCTCTCATTTCCTTTAAATGCTTAGGGCTTGATTTAGGATTCAGTCGTGTACAAGAACATCAGTGTCTAAATTTGATTGTGTCATGATTGCGTTTGCTGTTGCAGGTGGGTGGCTGGACGAATGCGAAGATGGACAGCAGAAAGAGGGTTTGCGGCGGCAAGGGCGTGAACGCTAGTCACCATTGTCAGGTGAAACTTGAGAATGGGTACACATACCTTGCAATTGATTGCAGTACCTGGGTAAAGATTAATGATAAGCTGTCAAAAAGAAACCCAGGTCCGTTTTTTTTTCCAGCAAGGCATGTGCAAAGAATCCTGAGATGAGCCTGCACTTGCCGGATGGTAAGGCCGTGCCTGCCTACTCCGGTTTATAAATGCCGCAATTTTGTTTAAGCGACCTTTGGGTCATTTGCATTTTGGGGCACAAGTTTACATGGTATGGTATTTGATGATGCCAACTGGGATGTACCCTGAATAGGGCTGTATGCTCGTATGTACAACATAGAGTGGACACTCACTTCCATATTCCTCAACGACTCTAGAATTGTGGACAAGATAACGGCAGGTTTGAGCTACCATGGTCCGAATTCTTCCGCTGGTTGTATCTATAGAGAGACTATAGTGATGGACTTTACAATGAATCTATTTCAACAAAATCGTTGCATGAGCCGTTAATGAATATCCATTATCAAGTAATAGTTGTCAAGATCACTCAAAATTAAGTGGGACAAGTCTACTTCAAGGTCTTGCACTTAATAAGTACGTAAGTACTTGCGTGTCATTAATTAATGATTTTAATTAATTAATTAATAGACACGTGACTGCGTCACGTGAGGATAAGTCCTCAGTGGGAGGGGAACATATGGGATGGAATGGATGGCCGGTGGAATTAGCTATCTACGTCCTAGTTACAGGGTTGTGAGCACCGCGTCCCGAATCGCTATGAACGCCATACGCGGTCACACGCGGAGCCCCCACAGACTTGGGGGTGGTCTCCTTCATCACTACTTGCCATCTATCCTTGCGTACCATCTGCCTCCATTAAAAATTAAATTAAATTATAACATGCCGCCGTGGGGAGATCATGTAGCACATATTCCATGAGGGATGGGGTGGAGGAAGCCGCGTGATCGAACTATCCTAACTCTAAGCTATCTAGAAAATCCTAACTACACTACTCATCAAAACGCCTCCTCCGCTTGGGGAGAGGGGGCTTGCCCACAGGGTCGGGCGTGTGCGCCTTGACAATCTTCGAAGAAATTCCTCCACCGCGTCTTGTCCTGCATGGCAGTCCAAAGACGGGAGAGAGAGTATCCCCATATCTCCCTCCATATTACAGACAAACCAGGAGGCTGCCCGGGTGTGAGCCCGTCACGTCTAGTGTAGCACATGTCCATGCCGAGTCTATCACGAAAAGTCCACGGGTGGCGGCCCTGCCGCGCGCAGCTTGGGGCACGTCAGGTGAGGACATATCGCCCAGGCTGGGCGGGCTTGGTGCCAGCTAGTCTATCTGATGTGTCTACCTGATCTGTGCGGGCCAGGCCGGTGCCCGGCTAGGCCCAGGCGCCTGTGCCTAATAATGTGGGAGACATAGGGCAAATCAGCGTACAAATTGAATTGAATTGAATTGAATTGTAACATAACTCCGTTGGGAGTATATGTAGCACATAGCCCTTGAGAGGGGGGCATATGGCCTATCATACATCCTAAGCTACTTCCTGCAAGGGTGGGGATGTAAAGGACCCTTGCTCTAGGTGCACCAGGGCACTTGCATCCCCATGATCTTCAAGCTATGCCCAGCGAAGGGGGAGCCTGTCATGGGGGGAAGATCAGCATAGCTATACAAAAAGCTAGGGCATGGCGTCTCAGCAGAGAGTTACTCCCTGCATGGGCACGGCAAAGCTAGGCATCATCTGGAGGTTGGCTCATCATAGGCCCACATGTACATGACTAAAAATGCTAGGCATCAGCTGGTATAGTGCCTGTAGTAGGCGGGCATGTACAAGGCCACTGTCTATCTATTCTACACTAGTTACTGCTGCTGTATTCCCCTAGGCTGGGGCTGCCGGAGTCGCTGGGGCCGCGGTGGTTGAGGGGGTCGCGTGCCAGGGCTTGTGGCCGACGTAGATGTCCGCCCCCTTCCAGTACACCGGCTGGCCCGCCTTGGTCTGCCGGAGCTGGAGGTAGGTCGGCCATCTAGCTCCCGTCGCCGTTGTTGCTGCGCCAGGGTCAAGTCGTCGTCCACGGTGAACGGAGTGTTCTCGAGCCGCTTGCGGCGTCTGAGGAACGAAACCTTGTCCGCTGGGCTGTCAAAGATGAGAAGAAGCGGAGGCGCCCCTGCCTTACCCCGCGCGCGGGGGAGGCGGTGGGCGGTCAGCTTAATCTCACCAAGGAGGCCCATGCGTGCAAGGATTTTGCTCTCAAACGCACGTGCAAGCTTCTCGGAATTCTCACCTTCCACCAGGTCGAAGTTCTTGAGGATGGCGTTGAGGCTGCGCTTGGAGAGCTCGGCCTCCTCGCGGAGGTCAAGCGTCTGCCGCTGGAGCTGGGCTGCGACGGCGGAGGTGGTGGAGGTGGTATGTTGCTTAAGCATGTCCGCCCAGGTGGTGATGGGAGGAGCATCGCCGGCCAGGCCAGCCGGGGCTGGCTTGGCGGCAATGTCCTTCACCGCCTGGGCGGTGAGGCCTGCGGTGTTCTGCAGAACCTCGATAGCGATGGCGTTGTCCTTAACCCGCTGGTCGATGTCACGGAGCTGGGCGGTGATGGCGTCGGAGGTGGAGGTGGTGGCGGTGGAGGAGGCGAGGAGGGTGGAGGTGGCGGTGGAGATGGTGGAGGTGGCGGTGGAAAGGAGGGGAAGCTCGGCAGTCAGCGTGCCGCCGATGGCCGCCACATCTGCAGCAATGGGGTCCACGTGCTCCTCGAGGACCTCTTTAAGGAGTGAGCGGATGGAGGATTCGGTTTAGGTGGTGGTGAGAGGCTTGGGGGGCCAAAGCTCCCCGATGGAGCGTCCACAATTGAGGAGGGAAAAGAGAGCGACTTGCTGGAGGTAGGGGCGGTGGAGGCTGGGAATGGTGTCGAAACAGGGGATACGAATCCAGCGAGGGTCAAAGAGGCGACCTTGGTTGAAGAGCTGCTTGCATAGTGCAAGAAGCGAGGCGTGCGTTCCAGCGTACAAATCCTCATTGCTAATGTGCAAACCAAAGGGGATGTTATGCGCATGGGCATGCCACGGACTACTATCAAGGAGACAACCAGCTACTATATGCTAATCTCATTAGAAAATAATTACACCAATTAAAGTTACAAATATCGTCTGCATCATGCCCCAACCATGCACTTAATACCAACCATGTGCACACTTAATACGTTAATATGATGTATGCCGTGATTTCATGTCAAGGAGACAACCAGCGCATGCCAGAAATCGGGAGAATCGCATGTATTTCGTGCGGGTCGGGCCTAACTGAATATTAATTAGTCAATTAATTACTTAATGATGCGGCGAGAGCGCTCTGTGGCCTGCCCACTCATGGCAGCATGAGAGCTCTAGGCTAGTGCACGCTAGTCAGGGGTGCCCGCTCCCTCCTTGTAATGTATGGGGGTTGGAGGTTCCTTTGTTGGCACCCATGTGACGCACTGGCGTGCCTATTAAGTAAGTAAGTAAGTACTTGCGTGTCATGCGCACAGGCATGCCACGGAGCCCAGCCTGGCCGGCACCTCCTGACGTGGGCTGGGCCCAGTGATGTTAGACGCCGCAAGGCCCGCACCTTCAAAGAACAGCTAGTAGAGGACCTGGGGGGCCTAGGCCTCTCCGTGATTTGGAAGAAGATGATGGACAAGGCCAAGTGGGCCCAGGTCATAGAGGACAACGAGCCCCCCCAGTGGGGAAGCGCCCGCGTGTGCAATCCCGCGGGAGGCACGCCAGATAGCTCCCCTAGGGCAGCGTGCGGCTGCCTAGATAGATGTTGTAGTTAGAATGTTGTTAGATAGATGTAGTATGTAGCCAATGTAGATAGATTAGACCGGTAGGAATGTTGGCACCCATCCATCCATCCATCGGGGTTAATGCTCCGTGACTCCCCAACGGGAGCACGAGTCTAATTAATTAATTAATTAATGCCACGGAGTACGATGCTAATCTCATTAGAAAAATAATTACACAAAAGTTTTTACACAAATATCGTCTGCATCATCCCCCAACCGTTAAGCACTAGATGGGGATGTAATCCTCATCCGAGCTGTCCTCTACTGTAATGGCAGACGAGGCGGTAGTGTAGCGGCTATCCTCAGGACCAATAACCTCCACCTGTGGACTTCTACCCTGGCTAGCAACGGGCCGCGGGGCCCGTGGGGAGAAAACAGGAGCATACCCCTCGGGAAGGTGCTTATCGCAGATGGCAGCCCATTTCTCCTTGCGTGCCTATTAATCAATTAATTAATTAATTAATTATCAACATCACTCCGTTGGGAGTCAATGTAGCACATATCCCTGAGAAGGGGCATATGGCTTTAAATACATCCTAGGCTACTTCATGCAAGGGTGGGAATGTAAGCAACACTTGCTCTAGGTGCCGCAAGGGCACCGGCACCACCATGCTGTCTCAGGTTCAACCCAGCTAAGGGGATCCTGGCACGGGGGAGGAAGATCATCATGGCTATGCAAGGGCTAGGGCATGGCTTCTCGACAGAGAGCATCTCTCTGCATGGCATAGCATGGCTAAGTTCTTAATGCAACATCCATGGGGGTCCCATTATAGACAAAGCATGGCTAAATGTTGAAGGCATCATCCATGGGGCCATTATGGGCGCACATGCGCGTGGGCCACATGCTAGGCTAAGCCTTACTAATCTACACTACTGGTATATATATTCCTAGTCTGAGGTGGCAGGAGGGGGCTGCCAGGGCTTGTGGTCAACGTGGATGACCGCCCCCTCCAGTATACCGGCTTCCCCCTTGCGCTCTGCCGGAGCTGAAGGTAGGCCGGCCATAGCTCGCGTCGCCGTTGTTGCTGGGCCAGGGTCAAGTCGTCGTCCAGCGTGAAGCGAGTCTCCGAGAGCTTCTTGCGGCATTTAAGGAACGCCAGCTTGTCCGCCATGTACTTAAAGGTGAGGAGCACGGGGGCCGGGCCAGCCTTCCCCCGCGCGCGGGGGAGGCGGACAGCCGACATGTCCAGCTCACCAGTGAGTAACATGGGGGCAAGAATGGCGCGCTTAAATGCCTCAAGAAGGCTCGTGGAGGTCTCACCTGCCTGCTGGTCGAAGTGCTTGACGATGACATTGTGGCTGCGCCGGGCGATGTCGGCTTCCTCGCGAAGGTCGAGGGCTTGTTGCTTGAGTTGTGCCGAGATGGTGGAGGTGGTGGAGGTGGTGTGCTGCTTAAGCAAGTCCGCCCAGGTGGAGGGAGCATCGCCGGCCGAGCCAGCAGGCGCCGGCTGGGCGGCGATGTCCTTCACCGCCTGGGCGGTGAGGCCGGCGGTGTCATGCAAGCTCTCAAGGGCGTTGGCGGTGGCTTGAAGGCGTTGGTCGAGGTCGAGGAGCTGGGCTTTGATGTCGGCAGTGGAGGCGGAGATGGCCGTGGAGGTGGAGGCGGCGGCGGTGGAAATGTGAGGAAGTTCAGCAGTCAGCGTGCCGCCGATTGCTGCTATGTCGGCAGCAAGGGGGGTCACGTGCTGCTGAAAGGCTTCCGTGAGGATGGAGCGGAGGGTGGGGACGGAAAGGGGTGGAGCCCAGATCTCGCCGTCAGAGCGCTGGAGAAGGGAGTTGAGGATGGCGTGCTGGAGATGGGGGCGGACGCAGCCGGACAGCCCGTAGATGTTGGCCCAGCGGCTGCCGTCCGGGGCGAGGAGGCGATTGATGGAGTGGAAATGGAGGCACAGGTCGTAAAGCGAAGCGTAATCCCCGAAGAAGATGCAGCGCAGAGCATCGGTCGGAGAAATGGTGGCCCAGTCGTAATCTGCGACCTTGAAAGGCCGGGGCCGAAAGCTCGGTTCTGGGCGTGAAGACCCTCCTGTGTCGTCGGCTGGGCGGGTGCGCTTGGGGTCAGGCGATGCAGATGGCGAGGCGTTAAGCCCGGGGGGTTGCTGGACGACCACCAGTGCACGACTAGTGTCATCGCCGCCTGCCGGACCTGAAGGCGAAGCTGCAGCCTGAGCTGCAGAATTTTCATTGCCGAGCGCAGCCGCCAGGCTGCGTTGCGTCGAGGCGCGTTTGTGCGCCATATATTGCGTTTTAGATTCGGAAAATTATATCAGCATGTGCGTCTTAGAAAGACGAAGCGATAGTGATATTCACAGCTGAATTTGGGGCTCAAACGTGAAAGTTATGAGCTCCGCCGTCAGCCATGGCTACCTCGTGGCTCGTGGCTCGTGGCTCGTTTAATCAATGACTGAGGATTATCAAGGAGACAACCAGCGCAGGCCAGAAATAGGGAGAAATAACTGAGGATTATTCTAATTTCTGATTTGGCACGCCGCAAAGGTGAAAACCATTTGCGTTCAGTGCCGGTCCGCGGAAAACGCGATCTGCAAATGAATCCAGGCCGGAATCGAACTGGGGACCTCTCGCACCAACTTTTGCTGACTATAGCTAGGACGGACGTCTCCTGATCCTAAGGCATCGCTGTTTGCACCCATCCATCCATCCATCCATCCATCCATCCATCCATCCATCCATCCATCCATCCATCCATCCATCCATCCATCCATCCATCCATCCATCCATCCATCCATCCATCCATCCATCCATCCATCCATCCATCCATCCATCCATCCATCCATCCATCCATCCATCCATCCATCCATCCATCCATCCATCCATCCATCCATCCATCCATCCATCCATCCATCCATCCATCCATCCATCCATCCATCCATCCATCCATCCATCCATCCATCCATCCATCCATCCATCCATCCATCCATCCATCCATCCATCCATCCATCCATCCATCCATCCATCCATCCATCCATCCATCCATCCATCCATCCATCCATCCATCCATCCATCCATCCATCCATCCATCCATCCATCCATCCATCCATCCATCCATCCATCCATCCATCCATCCATCCATCCATCGGGTTTAATGCTCCGTGACTCCCCAACGGGAGCACGAGTCTAATTAATTAATTAATTAATTAATTAATTAAGGCATCGCCAACTGACACCTACAGTCCACCTGCAAAAGTTCTCCTTTCCGGGTTATTATGCTCATACATGTGACGCAGCCTACGTGTATTTATCAGTAATTAATTAAGTTGTCAGAAACTGTTATCCTCAAGAAAGGGTAAGCTGGCAAATGGACTAAATGCTGCCAACGGCCTGTGCGCGAAAATATGCGAGAACTCACGGTAGCCAGAAAAATCAGGGTTCGAACTAGCTACCAACTGGAACCTATGCCATAGATTCCGCGATAGGGCGATTTATCAACGAGGAAACTGGTCGGCGCAGGTCAGATATCTGGAGGGCTCTATGACATATAGTCTGATCAGACACTCCGCAAAGGTGAAAACCTTTGCGTTCAGTGCCGGGCCGCGGAAAACGCGGAAAAACGCGATCTGCAAATGAATCCGACCGGAATCGAACTGGGGACCTCTCGCACCAATTTTGCTGACTATAGGAAAGGCTTGCATCACTCCCCGGACAGGAGAACTTTTGCGGATGACTGTAGGTGTAAGTTGGCGATGCCATGGTATCCGGAGACGTCCGTCCTATAGTCAGCAAAATTGGTGCGAGAGGTCCCCAGTTCGATTCCGGTCGGATTCATTTGCAGATCGCGTTTTCCGCGTTTTCCGCGGCCTGGCACTGAACGCAAAGGTTTTCACCTTTGCGGAGTGTCTGATCAGAATAGGACGGACGTCTCCGGTTACCATGGCATCGCCAACTTACACCTACAGTCATCCGCAAAAGTTCTCCTGTCCGGGGAGTGATGCAAGCCTTTCGGATTTGGTACTAGATAAATCACTCGAGATCTGTGTGTAGGAGTACTATGCTCTATGACATATTAATTAATTAATTAATTAGGAACATAACTCCGTTGGGAGTATATGTAGCACATAGCCCTGAGAAGGGGCATATGGGCCTATAATACATTCTAAGCTACTTCCTGCAAGGGTGGGAATGTAAACAACACTTGCTCTAGGTGCACCAGGGCACCCGCACCCTCATGGTCTATCACGCTATGCCCGGGTAAGGGGGGAGCATGCCTGTGAGGGGGAAGATCATCATGGCTATACAAGAGCTATGGCATGGCTTCTCAGCAGAGAGTGACTCCCTGCATGGGCACAACATTACTAAATAAGGCTATGCATCGTCTGGAGTGTGGCACATCATAGGCACACATGTACATGATTAAATAAAGCGCGGGGCTTAGCTGGGATAGTGCCTCTAGGAGGCGTACATGTACATGGCCACGGTCTATCTATTCTGCACTACTACTGCTGTATTCCCCTAAGCTGGGGCGTCTGGAGTCGCTGGGGCCGCGGGGGGGGGGGGTCGCCTGCCAGGGCTTGTGGCCGACGTAGATGGCCGCCCCCTTCCAGTACACCGGCTGCCCCGCCTTGGTCTGCCGGAGCTCGAGGTAGGTCGGCCATAGCTCCCGTCGCCGTTGTTGCTGCGCCAGGGTCAAGTCGTCATCAAGGGTGAAGAGAGTCTTCTCGAGCCGCTTGCGGCGTCTGAGAAAAGAAATCTTGTCCGCCGGGGTCTTAAAGGTGAGGAGGAGCGGGGGCGGCCCTGCCTTACCCCGCGCGCGGGGAAGGCGGTGGGCAGCCAGCTCTATCTCACCGTTAAGGCCCATGCGACCAAGGATTTCTCTCTCAAACGCACGCAAAAGCTTCTCGGAATTCTCACCTTCCTCCATCTTGAAGTTCTTGACAATGACGTTGAGGCTGCGCTTGGCGAGCTCGGCCTCCTCGCGGAGGTCAAGCGTCTGCCGTTGAAGCTGGGCTGCGACGGCGGAGGTGGTGGAGGTGGTATGTTGCTTAAGCATGTCCGCCCAGGTGGTGATGGGAGGAGCATCGCCGGCCAGGCCAGCCGAGGCTGGCTTGGCGGCAATGTCCTTCACCGCCTGGGCGGTGAGGCCTGCGGTATTCTGCAGAACCTCGATAGCAATGGCGTTGTCCTTAAGACGCTGGTCGATGTCACGGAGCTGGGCGGTGATGGCGTCGGAGGTGGAGGTGGTGGCGGTGGAGGAGGCGAGGAGGGTGGAGGTGGCGGTGGAGATGGTGGAGGTGGCGGTGGAGAGGAGGGGGAGCTCGGCAGCCAACGTGCTGCCCATGACCGCCACATCTGCTGCGATGGGGGCCACGTGCTGCTCGAGGGCCTCCTTGAGGAGTGAGCGGATGGAGGATTCGGTTAAGGTGGTGGTGGTGGTGTATGACATATAGGGTTATATAAACATCACTTAATATCAATGAGACAACCAGCACAGGCCAGAAATCTGGATCAATGTGTCATTAATGACATGTTTGAGAAAATAAATGCTTAATAACATCGTTTATCTATTACATCAATTGGTACCAAAAGCAAACTTGTCCAAATAGGGTACCGTGGGGTGGGGGGTGGGTGTGTGTGTGGGGGGGTGGGGGTGGGGGGGGGGACGACTTAAAATTTTCCACACCCATAGAACTTTGTCTCACTTAACATGACATCACTGTATGAGGAAACAGACACGGCTGTTTTCCAAGTCTGCCATTGGTCATCTTACTCCTAGGATGCCTCCGTAACATATCAAAGAGACAACCAGCGCAGGCCAGAAATCGGGAGAATCCGGACCATGGTAGCTCGAGCCTGCCGTTATCTTTTCCGCGTTTTCGAGTCGTTCAGGATGATGAAGATGAATGGTGATGGAAATGTGTATCCTTGTGCATTGAAATTATGGCTGGCTTACGTGTGGAGCGACTAGATGACCTAGACGGTGGGGCCGGAAACAGCATGCTTGATCAGGGCGTGTGTTTCTAGCCTAACTGGCCGGGAGTGTCTAGTGGTGAGCACCATTGCTGCGATCGCTCTCCCACCATTTACGAGGAAATACCCGCAAATGGAAAACCACTGAAAAGGTCTAGCTAGTCAGTCATCACGTTAGCCATGCCATGATTCCAAACGTCCAAGAACTGCACACGGTGCAAAGGCAAAAAGCCGGAGGACAGCACTTTCAAATGTGCGGCGGGAACCAAAAGCCCGCGGATGCCAGAAAACATCGTGTTGCGGCAGCGACGCGACGATGTGGACAACGAATCCAGTGCCAAGCTCGGAACGGCCGCAAAGGAGATCTGGCATCACAGGGTTCAGATGTGCGGAGATACTATGCGATCCAGCCGGTCCACGACCTGTTTGTAGAGCTTGTGCCAAGGGGCAGCACCCCAACATCGTAACAACATCCTAACATATGGCAATGACAATGGGACTGGTTATGCTTGGCAGAAACTGAAAACAGCAAGACATGTTGCCACTACGCATGTGCAAGCATAGCTCTGCCCTGTGCAACACATAAGCAAGGCTACTCGGAATACGTGCAAAGCTTGCTATCTAGTGGACAGAAAATGCCCATGGTCTTCGGAAAAGCCTTGGATACCACTGTGGAGCTTTTCCCTGCATTCAATAGAAATAACTAAACATACATGTGCGCTTAAAAAATGCACAAAATGCAACAGCACAACACAGTCAGCAATAACAGTCAAAGTAACCAACCCAACTTCCTATCCGAAAATAAATCAGAATTAGCATAGCCATGGTCCTATATTACATGTCAGAGGTCAATTTTAGAGACACTTTGGCTGCTAAGGTAGCAGAACAACCATAGTTACCCTGATGACCATGGCACTGCTGCGGCCACACATGGCACTATTGCCTTTTCAGCAGTGGGCCAACGAAAGAAAATTGTGCCCGACAGCGTGCCATGAATAGACGCAATGGGTGATAGAGAGTGGCGTGATAGCTGGCTGATTTATTGGCTGATAGATTGGCTGGTTAACTGGCTGTTTGGTGGGCAGGTGGTTGGTTGGTTGGTGGCGGGCGGGCGGGCGGGCGGGCGGGCGGGCGGCGGGCGGGCGGGCGGGCGGGCGGGCGGGCGGGCGGGCGGGCGGGCGGGCGGGCGGCGGGCGGGCGGGCGGGCAGGTGGAGGTGGGTGATAAGCTGAGGAAGAGCTGAATCATTAGAAGCCATCATCCCTAAGCATATGCCAGCAATGTACAAAGTTCCCTCCCATGCCGTTATCCTGATCAATACAATTTACCTTTGTGGTGATCATCAGAGTGAAGACGCCGTCATCGCCACGAGCAGGGTCTCCATCACCGTACACGACCCCATCTCTGAGCCCTAATCTAGGCGTGCCATCCTCGTGCCCGGGGACGCCGAAGAAGTAAAAGGCATGATCATCCAGATCATCGCGGCATAGCTTGCCCTGAATGTACACGCTCATTTTATCCAGCTCGTT
Source organism: Mesostigma viride (assembly GCA_009746045.1). NCBI lineage: Eukaryota > Viridiplantae > Streptophyta > Mesostigmatophyceae > Mesostigmatales > Mesostigmataceae > Mesostigma > Mesostigma viride. The sequence continues at coordinate 2,570,672 of RPFO01000002.1, forward strand.
GTTGTTGTTGCCATCCTCCCTGCGCATCCGCCTGCTCGCATTCTGACACTGGCCAAGCGAAGGCAGCGGCATGTCGGGATTCTGGGTTCAAAATAGATTGCGAGCAGCGCTCGGTTGAAGCCCTGCGTCGACCATCAAAGGTTTCAGCTTCTCCTTCAGCTCTTTGGTGAATTTCACAATCTTCTGAGGAGTGGGCACTGAGCCTCCTGGGGCATCATCCGGCAATGCGTGTGGAGCATCGCGCAGCGTGTACATCCCGGTCTTCAACGTGGCATGACACACAAGATACTTGACAAGGAACGGGCACTGGTAGTCCTCAGTGCCGAGATCCTGGCTCTCGCTGTGCAGCTTTTCAGCGCCGGATTCGGGGCTGCCACCAAGCAGCTGTTCGTCGGTGCCATCACGGGGAATTTCGTCACCGCCAGCAAGGTCGGCTTCACGGCCGCCCTCGTTGATGACATCGAGACAGCGGGTGCAGCTGCACGTCCGCGTCGCATACCGCATCTTGTGGGAAGGGCCTCCTGGCGGGCAAAGTGTGCAGTTCTGATTGTTGCTCTTGTTGATAGGGCCGTTGCGGGATACCACGCGTGAATAAGCATCAGCCCGCTCCCTGGCCGTTGCATAATCCACTAATGGAGGCAGCGCAGACAAAAATTCTGCGTGCTGCCATTGCTCATGTTCGTCCCACTCATAACATCAATGATGCATTTTGTACTGTAGGCTTTCCTATTCTAGCCCGCAAATGTCCCGACTGACAGCAATGCCATTAAAAAGCCAAAGCTACGGAGCTTCGTCGGTTCACTGGCGTCACAATCCGCTATTCTTAGTATTCAGGAAGGCTCGCACAACAGCAGCCATCGACGCGGCAAAAGGCCTTAAAGAGTGCGCGATGAATTCATGAAATAATACAGAGGTACTCAAGTGTACCGGCCGCCATCTCGCCAGCTGCTTATTGCTTATTCTCTTATATTCTCTTCTTTTTCAGTAAGGTGAAGGATCCTGAGTTCCTGACTGATCAAAGCCAGTCACGCAGGCTGGCCGGTCTGCAAGCAGGTTTTCTTATTCTTCTGGCTGACACAACAGTGAAAAATTCCGCTTATGCTGCCCGATTTCACCTTTGGCGACTAGGGATTCGCCTTTGGCGACTGGGAACCCATTTCTTTGGCGACTCCGGCCTTCCCCTCGAGGAGGCGGCGAGGCGCCGGCGCCTGCCGACGCTCTTACAATACGGTCTTACAATAAGGTCCAGTACATACCTACTACATACTGTATGTGCGCAAAAGCTGGAGAAGGCGAGGTCGTCACTCGTCACTCGTCAGCAGCCCAGAAGACAGAAGCGGACTCTGAATCAGTACAATCATACTGAGGACGGGGAAGGAGTTTTTGTAAACAGACACTGTTCCGAAAAGACGGTGCGCAAGGATGGGGTGCGCAAGGCTGGGAGTGCGCAAGGCTGGGCGCGGCGCAGCGAGCGCAAGGCTGGCGTGCGCAAGGCTGGGGAGTGCGCGATCGAGGCACGGGGAAGGGCTTACGGACTACAGGTCAGGTAATCTCCGTGCATTATTGTTGCGCCGTGCAGTCGGCAGTTGGCACTTGGCAAGGCGTTGGGTTATGACCGCGGGTCATCGAGAAGCTGCCACGTGGAGGAAAACCGAGACTCCTCCGTCGCCACGAACCGCGAGTTCGCCAGAAGCGGCAGTACGAGTGTAACCGCCAAACGTCTTTGTTCGACTGGAGCCAGTGGCCTAGAGCCTGGCTGTCCGAAATCGTGTGTTGTCCATGGTGTCGGTACAGGCTAACGTAAACGTCATGGGGTTGAAAGAGTTGTGATGCAAAATCCGCGTGTCTCAGAGCGACAAGGAAATGGCCGAGGTTTTTGCCGCGCTCCAAGCTGAGGGATTCTAATTCTTTGGCGGATCCTTCATTCTGCTCAGATTCTTTTCTTGGTACCAAGTGGAGAAATATGCGGGGGCTCATTTCCTTCGCGGTTGCCGCTGCTGGTGCTGCACGCGTTATATCTACCCAGAAGAGGAATGTCGGCGGGGCGGCCCTCGGCAACGGCACATCTGAAATCCATACCACAGCTCCTAGAAAGGTGAAAATTTACACGAAGACGGGCGATCGAGGATCTGCCATGCTTTTCAATGGCGAGCGTCGTCTTAAAGATGACATCGTTTTCGAGGCTCTGGGTGACACAGATGAGCTGAATAGCTTTACGGGAGTTGCCCGCGAATTATGCGAGGAGGCGGGCATTCCCCTCCTGTTACAACTGGAGGAAATCCAATCAAGGCTTCTTGATATTGGTTCGGCAATCGCAACGCCCTTGGACTCGTCTTCGGCGTTCAAGATTGAGCGAACTCACTTTGACAGCAGCGCTGTCGAAAACGTGGAGCGGTGGATAGACGATATGGAAGATGAGCTTCCTCCTATTCGGAACTTTATTCTCCCATCTGGCGGAAAAGCCAGCACTGCCTTGCATGTTTGCCGCACGGTTTGCAGGCGAGCTGAGCGCAAAGTATCTCCACTGTGCCGGGAAAAACGCCTGGAATTTGCCGTCGGGCAGTACTTAAACCGGCTCAGCGACTACTTTTTCGTGGCGGCTCGTTATGCTGCGTTGAAAAGCGGCATGCCTGAAACTATCTACAAAAAGGCCGCAGTCGGATGTGGTGAAAAAATTACAAATGGCAAAAGCTCGACATGATTGACCTTTTGAATGTTGGTCTGCGAGATGGTCCGCGTTTCTAGTTCACACATCGCGCCTTCTGGTCACAGATTAGGCGCGGGGCATTGCCCAGAAATGCTGCTGGTTTCAAAATGCGCGATGAGACAGTATTTCAATTCAGTCATGCGTGGGTTTGGCTGAGTAACTGTTGCGCTTGGGCATACATGACGCCAATAGAGCATTGCGCACATAAGAAGCACTATGCCTAGTTTTTACACATGGCTTCAAGGTTGTTGCTTTCAGCAATCAGGATGGCTGCTTTGATGTTCAAATGTCCCAACCATGTCTCGAAGTAGTGGGATCGTGCCAATGACAAGTATTAATCCTCCTTGGGCAATGAATTGAGAATGCTATGCAAATTGAAAGTGATCGCCTGATGGCGATTCTGGGACCCGGTGCTTTATGGCTGCAAAAGATGCAGCTACTCCAGATCCCCAAAGGCCCTAAGTAAGTAAGTAAGTAAGTACTTGCGTGTCATGCGCAAAGGCATGCCACGGAGTACTATGCTAATCTCATTAGAAAAATAATTACACAAAAGTTTAAACAAATATCGTCTGCATCATCCCCCAACCGTTAAGCACTACCAAAGGCCCTACTATCCCATGTTGTAGGCTGACTTAATAAATTAACACGTAACAGCGTTACGCGAGCATAAGTCCTCAGTACAGTCGAGTGGGATGGGATGGATGGAGCTAATTATCTAAGACCTAGTTACAGGGTTGTGGGCACCACGGCCCGAATTACTGTGAATGCCATTAATTTGTTAAACTCGTGCTCCCGTTGGGGAGTCACGGAGCATTAACCCCGATGTGAATGCCATACTCGGTCACACGCGGAGCCCCCACTGGATTGGAGGTGGTCTCAGTCTCCTTCATTACCACCTGCCACCTATCCTTGCGAACCATCTGCCTCCAGATTACAGACATGCCAGGGGGCTGCCCTGGCGTGAGCCCATTGCGACGTGGGTAACACAGATCCATGCCTAGTCTAATGACGAAGCCACGAGCCACGAGCCATGAGCGGACATGGCTGACGGCGGAGCTCAGAACTTTTGCGTCTGAGCCCTAAACGCAGTCAGATCACTTGCAACCGATGCGTCTTTTCTAGGCGCATCTGCTACTACCATCGGTTACAGCTGTAACGCAGTATTGTGACCAGCCTGCAGCTATTACGCAAAGCACCACGGCGTCTTTCTAAGACGCACACATTGATATATGACGAGCAAACGCTCATCTACGCAACGCAGCCTGGCGGATGCGTTAAGCAATGAAAATCCGTCTGCAGCTCCGGCCGCAGCTTCGCCCTCAGGTCCGGAAGGCAGCGGTGACACTAGTCGCGCACTGGTGATCGCCCAGCCCACTGGGCTTGCCTCGCCATCTGCATCGCCTGAGCCTAAGCGCAGTCGCCCTGCCGAGCCGCACTGGGACGAGATCGCCTTTGACATCAACGCACCTGGCTACTGGACTCGCCGCCCAGGAGCCTTCATGGAAGACGTGTTTTTCGGCACGCACGCCTCGCTTCTAGCCCTGTGCTCGCACCTCATTTCCCACAACCGCGGCCGCTGGCCAGGTGGCCAGCCTGCCGACCCCGCCGAGGATCTCCCGAGAGTTCTCCGCATGAATCGCCCCAAGCTCCAACGCTTCGCCCTCTGCTCCCTCCTCGGGCGCTCCGACGCCGAGATCTGGGCTTCCCCACCGCCCCCCCTCACCAAGTTCGCCACCGAAGCCATCATCCGCACCCTCCTTATAAGGAAGCTTTCGAGCAGCACGTGACCCCCCTTGCCATAGATGTGGCGGCAATGGGAGGCACGCTGGCTGCTGAGCTCCCTCACATTTCCACCACCGTCACCTCCACCTCCACCCTCCTCGCCTCCACCTCCACTGCCACTTCCACCTCCACCGCCGCCCTCAAGGCCCAGCTTCTCGACATCGACCAGCGCCTCAAGGACACCGCCATCGCCATCGAGTGCATGCAGAACACCGCCGGCATCACCGCCCAGGCGGTGAGGGACATCGCCACCAAGCCAGCCCCCGCTGGCCCAGGCGACGACGCCCCTCCCACCCAGACCTGGGCGGACCTGCTCAAGAACCACGCCACCTCCACCACCTCCACCATCGCGGCACAGCTTAAGCAACAAGCCCTCGACCTCCGCGAGGAGGCCGACCGCACCCAGCAAAGCCAAAATGTCATCGTCAAGCACTTCGACCAGCCGGCAGGTGAGGACTCGACGACTCTTCTTACAGCATTTAAGCGCGACATTCTTGCCCCCATGCACCTTACTGGTGAGCTGCGCACCAGGTTGGCAAATACGTGCGTATTGTCAAAATAAATACGGCAATACGCGTTTTTTTGGCCCCGACGTACTATACGCGTATTTTGTCAGGAATACGGGATTTGGACTTGGAAATTTTCGAGGTTCGAGCTGGGGCAGCGCCAGGCCAACCGGACCGTGGCGCGGCGCCTACCTTTACCAAGATTTTCTACTATGAACTAGGCTTTTCGCAAGTCCAGTAATGACTTGGCAGTTGGCAAGCTAGCTGAAGCCTGAAATTACACGGAGTGAGTGCCAGCACGATGAAAATGCCAGCTGTGCTAGGAACGTGGTACTTGTAACACAGCCTGTATCATAAATATTGCATGGCGGTGTGCCGTTGGATTTTGTCGTCAAGGGCAATCGCGTTTTTGCAGCCATGCCAGAAAAAGGGCCAGAGCATAATCTTGTAACGAAAAGAACTGTCTTAGTGAAGGATGCTCTGGGGGAAACGGTTTCGAAGCTGAAGTTTAGCTGCTCATTTTGCGGCCACAATTTTACCAGTGGCGATGGCAAGCAGATTAGTGCGACCCGGATGCACGCACATTTTGCGGGCACCCTACCAGCCATTTAGAATGTACTCCAGCACGCAAAATGTACTTCGTACCGAAGTTTGTCTTTTTATGCTGAAAATTGTCATGCATGATGTTTGCAACCAAAATAGACCTCGTACAAAGTTTGGTATCGATCGGACGTCATCTTGGTGACATTTGCTAGCAATAAAGGTACATTTTTGTCATTTTAAATTAAATTAAATAGTAATAAATAGGAAACAGTACTAAATCACGTCAAACCATCATGGATATTTGCAAGCAACCTAATTACCACTAGAATAGACCATGCACAAAGTTTGGGGTCAATCTGAACTCAAAATAGTGACGTTTGCTAGCATAAATACTGCATTTTTTGCCATTTTCAAGCATTTTGCTCAGTGTAAGCTACTAAACAAAATCAAACTACGTCATAAAGCTATGAAATGTTGAAAGCAACCTAAACACCACTAGATTAGACCATGGGCCAAGTTTGGGCTCTGTTTGATGTCAAAATAGTGACGTTTGCTAGCATAAATGGTGCATTTTTTGCCATTTTCAAGCATTTTGCTCAGTGTAAGCTACTAAACAATATCAAACTATGTCAGAAAGCTATGAAATGTTGGAAGCAACCTAAACACCACTAGATTAGACCATGGGCCAAGTTTGGGCCCCGTTTGATCTCAAAATAGTGACGTTCGCTAGCATAAATGGTGCAATTTTTGCCTTTTTCAAGCATTTTGGTAAGTATAGTTGCCTCAAACTAAGTCAGAAAACTGTGAATTGTTGTAAATAACCTGTTTGCCACTACATTAGACCATCCTCAACTTGTAAGGTCAGGCATAGGTAAAGGTAGTGACACTTGCTAGCACTATATATGAGCATATTATGCCTCTTTTCGCATATACACATAAAAAATAACAAGACAATATTAAATCATGGCCTTAATACAAGGTGTGCAAATGCAAATCACACCAGATCGGATGACCAATGATGGGTGGCTGCATGCCAACACATCTACCAGGCTGCAGGGTGAGAGGCCACATCGCTACAAGACAGGAATCCTCGCAATTGCACACCGCTAGTACACTGCATACCCCAAGAGGATTTGGCTACAAGCCATAAAAGTTTGGCCATGCTAACACATTCTTCATCCAAGCAAACTGCAGCCTCTCCAAACTCAACTCATTGATTTAAATGCAACTAGGCCAGGCGTGCATGCTCTACTTGCCGATAACCATGAGTAAACTTGTGTACCACTTCATTCCATGCGCCGGTAGATGGCACCGTCTCATCTACCAGTCATCCCCGGCTCCCATTCCGCATCCTCCTCTCCCTCTCCCTCTCCCTCTTCCTCCTCCTCCTCCCCTCCCCCTCCCATTCTCCCTCCCCCTCTCCCTCCCCCTCTCCCTCCTCCTCCCCCTCCTCCTCCCCCTCTTCCTCCCCCTCTTCCTCTCCCTCTTCCTCCTCCTCCCCGCCTTCACTGTCACTGTGCACAGCAGGGACGGCATCGTCCATGTGGGTGCCATCACCTGCATTCACGGTGCCACCCTCCTGTGGAAAGAAGCGAGCGCGGCCAAATGCCTCGACTGGGTGTGGGCAGCCGCACACAAACTGAGTCACCTCCTCCAGGGCATGATAGTCCTCATACTGCCCATCAGCCCACATCGCCTTGATGAGCAGGTGACCTCCCCTTTCCTGAACCTTAGTGACCCAGCCATGGAAGCGCTCCCTCTTCCTCGCTGTCCCCGGAAACAGGGCACACAGGCGCATCCCGATAAGCGCACGTGCTCCATGCTCGGCAAAGTAGGCATTGCAGTCATCCTTTGCTGCTGCCCTGGCGGCGGTGGCAGTCTTGTAATGCTCAAAGTCAATCTGCGGGTGCTCTTTCAACGCCGCCACCGTGGCAGCTGACAGTTTGCCGGTACTGATCAGCTCAGGCTGGTGCACCTCTGCCGTACCGCCCACTGTCCAGTGCTGCAGGTGTACATCAGAAATGGGGACCGTCATCCCTGCGCTGCCGCCACCTAATGTCACTCTAGAAAACTGGCCCGTCCACGTCGGTGCGTAGTAAGGAGAGGCGACAATGCTGTCACGCTCCGTGCGATCGCCTTCCAGATCAAGGACCTTCACCAGCATGTGTGGTGCCCACGGCATTCCCTGCCCGCAGGTGACGGCTGGCCGCTTAACAACGAGTAGGTCGCCGCGTCGTATGAGGCTTCCATTCACCTTGAAGGTGTGCCTGCCAGAAATCAGTGTGCGCAAAGCGGGCGTTGCCGTTGATGTGCTCCCTCGCGCAGCGGGCGCACATGCGCGGTTGATCTGCGCTTGAATCTCGCGGGCAGGGCAAGCGACGTGCGAGATGACTTGGTTTACGGGCAGCCTCAGTGCCCGTGTTGCCCGCGCAACCGACTGGTCGCCTGCAGATCGCAGCGGCAAGGGTACCGCCTTGTTCGCTTGCAGTTCACGCTGCTCTTTGAGCTTTTGCTCCATGATGTCGAACAGATTCTCGTTGTTGGCACGCACATCCTCCACGGACTTTGGCACCTGCTCAAACCATCTGTCCAGCAACTGCTGCTTCTCAGCGGAGACGATGTCGGGAAAGAGGCCGTGAAGGCTAGCGCAGGTACGTCTCCTGGCACCGCCCTCGTCCCATTCAAAAAGCGGTGCTAGACCGGGACTTCCCTTGGGGGCCTTGCCACGCTCCATGAGGAGGCACCCATAGACAGGATCTCCCTGCGGGGTGTACCCAATGGGCGTGACCCCGTCACAAGCCTCGCCGTTAGGCCCTGTGGGCTGCCACTTGTTCACCGGTGCATTTACCAACGTTTCTGATGCGGCTAGGCGCCAGCGGACATACACGTTCATATCCGGCCCTAGAAACACTTCGAGATCGAACACCTTCGAAGAGCGGTGCCTCTCCCTCTCGGCTTCGGTTGCTGGCTCATCATCCAAGTTGGCGGTGGCGCCCGCGCCCGCGCCTACGCCCGCGCCTTGGGTGGCGCCCGCGCCCGCACCCGCGCCTTCTCCCCCGCCCCCGCCCCCGCCTGCACCTGCGCCCGCGCCATGGGTGTCGCCCGCGGCTGGCTTCTTCGGAAATGCGTCCATCGATTTCACCCACCGGCCAAAGTCGCGGTGGATGCACCCATTCAGCCACGTTGTGACATCCAGTGCGGCGTCCACAATCTGCAAGCAATAGAACAGTCATGCAATAGGAATAATGCAATATGAATAATCATTAGTATCAACGATGCGTTCATGCAGACGTGAACATGTGAAAAACAACAAGCATGCAACAACGACTCCAGCACACTTAGTAAATACTGCTCATAATATCTGTAGCACATGCAACATGGTTAAAACACACATGGATGACCTATATGGCTGCACATGAAGTGTGCACATAGAGAAGACTAGAAATCCAGCATGATATCAAGAGCCATCCACACTAATATAAGTCTTACCGCAGCTTGGGGCTTCTTCGGGTTGAGTTGGCGCATCGAGTTTGTCGGGCCCTGCTCGTAGTAATGCTCAAATGCGATGCCAAGGCCCGCCAGCACATCATCAAATGTGATTAGTTTCACAGGTGGCCTGTCCGTCACCTTGTTCTTTAAGCCATTCATCCACCTGACGAACCAACCGAACCGTTGATCACAATCAATATGAGTGTGACCAACGGGTAGCCTGCAGAAGCGGACACGGTCAAACAGTCCTCTCATGATGAGGACGGCGGCGAACCCCAGAACCTCGCGGTTCATGTTGTCGCCGCCACCGTCCACCTGCATGACCAAAATTCTGGGCAGCCCGTAAGCCCTTATCTCAGGGTCCGTGGCACTGTTCCACGACTGTTGCTCGCAGATTTCAATGATGTGACGAACAAGGATGGTGACAGTTATCCTGCCCGAATTACCAGCCACAGCCTTGTTGATCACCCATGGTGCGACCACCCAGAAAAAAGTCCTCAACCCGTGTGCAATCGTACAAATCAGGGTGTAAGGTACGGTCAGGTCTCGCTTGGAAAGAAAGTCCTTAGGCGCCTCAGCCGCCGCAGGAATGTGAGTCCTCATGTGAGCGATAGCGTCCATGGACATGGAATGATAGTGACCGTTCTTACCATTAAAGCGCCTGACAAGAAACCCCTTCCTCTCTACATGAAAAAGCTCTTCGTGGTTGGCGAGTTCCTCCTTCCAATACTCCCATCGTTTAGTGTCAGTGTGACGGGCAGCATTGATGTTGTTGTTGATGTTGCTGCAAATGTTGCACACGCCCATGATCTTCGTGCGAAACTTCTCCACGCGGACATAACTGGTTGCAACAACCTCCTCAAAGATGATCCGGAACAGAGTGAGAGACACGAAGGGAAAGTTGGCTTCCTTCTCGTTCTCCTTCACATAAGTGGCGAAAAGAGTCTGCTTGCATGGCTCCTCAATGAACGTAGTTCCGTTTGTCGGGTCATTCTGCACCGCGGGCTCCAACCACCGCCGAATCCACTCCTCCGCAAGCGCCCGTGCTTCCAGCCCCCTCTCCTTGCAGCCCCCGCGAGACTGCTTCTTGCCATGGTGGCCGCTTACATCTATGACGTGCTGTCCCTCGGCTCGCGCTTGGCGCTCATCAGCCACCTCGTGGACCGACGAGTGCCAAACGTGGTTGCTAATTTTCAGGCAGTGCCTGAATGCCGCCTCGCAAACCTGAAAGTGAAAAGGGGTCACAGACCCTGTGTTCTTATCCTTGACTCCCCCGTCGAGAACGAACCGGAAACCAGCGTCATGAACGAACTTGTGACGAGTAGATGACGACATGGTCGTTATGGCGTCGTACCCCCCCTGGTGCAGCTGCTGCTTTATCGCCGCCTTCCTGTCCTCTTGCTTCCGCCCGGGCGCAAACCAGGCGCTCCGCAATGCCTGGAGATGTGATGTTTTAATGGGCTTCATGCACTCGTGGCCGCACTTACAGTCGACCGTCTCGTCGGTCACTAGGCTGCCGGCATGGGTGCTGCCGCTTAGCATTTCAGCTGCGGACTTGCGCTTCCCATGGTGTCCCATCAGCATGATAGCGAAAGCCAGGAAGCAGAGAGCCACGATTATGTCCCAGCAAAGCCATAGCACACCTTCCGTTTCGACCGCCATGTCGGCCACTAGTCCGGATAGCTCAACGTACACCTGACCTTGACACTAATCGCACAAACAGCCACAATTTTGCAAGCAAGAAGACATGGCTACCTCGGCATTTCATGAAATGTACTTCGTGAAATGCATTTCGTGAAATGTACTAAGGAACGTGATTGGCCGGCGTTCGCTCGCCAAATCTCGCAAAATGTACTAAGGCACGTGATTGGTCCCGCAAAATGTACTAAGGAACGTGATTGGCCGGCGAAGATTCTGTTTGCAACAATTAAAATTCCCTACAGAATCTTCGCCGGCCAATCACGTTCCTTAGTACATTTTGCGGGACCAATCACGTGCCTTAGTACATTTTGCGAGATTTGGCGAGCGAACGCCGGCCAATCACGTTCCTTAGTACATTTCACGAAATGCATTTCACGAAGTACATTTCATGGAAGCTGCGCAGAAGACAGCCTGGAGGCAGAGGGAAAGTTCCTGTTCATCGTGAGTCGGGGTTAGCAATCACGGCGATGTCGTCTGCCATGGCGGAGGAAGTCGGTAATGGCTGCCCTGCCGCGGTAGAGAACCTGGAGGAAGTAAAGATCGAAGAAAAAGCTAAGGAAACTAGCGCTGTGGAAGGGGGGGTGTTGGGCGACAACTCCAGACTTCGAAAGAGTTTTGTTCCGTGCCGGGGGGCTGTCGCTGGGTTGGAGCGCATGGCGCAGGATGCTAGGTCAGCCTCGGGGAGTGGCCTTATTAGCTCGGCCCCCGTGTTCAGCAAATGCCTAGTAAAGTATGGTGGCCACTTAGGGGTGCGTAGAATGGCTATGAATGCGGTGGCATCGAAGATGACGGCAAACAAAGGTGCCGTCATCAACGTCATTGACGTCGGTGGGGGGACGCCTGCAGGCGTGAGGCGACAGAATGGTGAGAATCAGCTGTACTTGCTGGATGCCACTATGCTGACAGAGTATACCAGCTTCTCCGAGGCGATTCATCTCGACGTGCGCAAGGGGCAGGTAACCGGAAAGCCGGGATATCCCGACATCTTCGTCGCCTGCGAAACTGGGAACGACACATTCGCAATCGGAGACTTGGTCACGTTTGATGGCCAGGCAGCTGTCGCTGACATGGCTTCTGCAATGGAGCTTGACGTGGCGACATTCTCCTCGGCCCTAATCGCTGGCCTGGTCCGTACGGGGGGTAAGAATGATAGAGAGGAGCAGTGGTTCTGCCTGGTAATGCCCCTTTTGAGCGATTCGCAGGGGTTTTACTCGCTGCCGTCCACATCACCGGGGAAGCAGTTTCCGGCAATGTGGTGTAAGCCGCGGTTGCTGGCAGTGGATCTGGGCGCCCATGGGGCAATTCGAGAAACTTCTCTGGTGGCCCAAGCTGTGGAAGCCGCCGCGGGAATATTCTATGACCCAAACTCTGCCATCAATGCATTAAAAACTACCTGCACGCAAGAGAAAGGCTGGAGTGTAAGTCTTGCACGAATGCTTTCCTCTTTGATATAAGTGCCTTTTCCGTGGATAGATTGGGCTCTTTTTATAATAAATAAATAAACACATGGTAAAATGTCCTTGGGTTGTTTTGTCCTGTATGCACCTCCTTGCCCAACATCCAGGCTGTCGGCTACAAGGTGCCAGCGTCTACACCCCCTGCCACACTCCCAGCGCCGCCGCCAAGCACACCACTTCCTGCCTCACTCCCCTCGGTGCCCCTGCTATGTGCACCCCCTGCCGTATCTTCAAGGGCAGCTGAAGGGACTCAGGACGACGACATGACACCGCACAACAGCAGCGGGGATGGCGGTGACAACAGGTCAGACAAGTCTTACGGCTCGCCACCCGAGAAGAAGGGGAGGGTCAAGCAGGAGCATGCACCAGTGAAGCGCGAGAAGCATGTTCGCACTTGCACCAATGCATCTAAGCATGCCATTCCACCTGTGGTTGCTGATGCTGCCATTCCCATGGTGACTGCTGGTGATGCCGACTTATCCGACTTGCGCTCGTCTCTGGATGAGGTCAAGAAGGAGTATGATGGCTTGAGGGAGGCAATGGCCGAGGCTCAAACCGATATCAAAAGCATCCTCGGGGGCGGTCGCACCAAGCCAAAGCGGGGGAGCCAGGCTGTCGAGTCGCTGCCCGCTCTGGCCAAGAAGCTTGGCTTAGCTGAGGGGAGGCTGGCCAGGGTGGAGCAGGAGCACGCAGCTATAAATGCAAAGCTGGCCACACTTCAAGGCACAGCTGCAGCACCAGCAACGGTGGGGAGCAGGAAGAAAAAGGGGCAGGAGGTTGTTGCTGCGCAGCAGTCACCACCAAAAGTTGAGGCGCCCGCTACCCCTGACATGCGAAAGGAGGTCAAGGAGCTGCGGGAGCGGGTGGAGCGACTGGAGCGCGAGTACCGTACTCCGTTGGTGGTCCCTGGTACTCCAGCCAGTGACTCCAGTCACGGGCTGGAGCAGCAAGGGCATCATTATTCAACACGGTCGAGTCCCCAGAGGGTGCTGCACTATGATGCAGCCATGGCTCAGCCCAGGGCTGTGACATATGTGGACGATCAGCGGGTGGTGTACACTGCTGCAGGAGGCGGATACCACAGGCAGGCAGCTCCCGTGACACTTCGCACGGCATTGGACCCTGAGGTTGAATACCACCGGCATGCACCTCCAGTGACAAGCCGCTCGACATACAGTAACAGTGGGCAGGGCACTGCTTTCGTGCTAACCCCACCGGCAGGTCACCAGCAGTACTTCGACTCTGAATCAATCACGATGGTGCCTGTCACATCTCTCGCGCAGAACGTGGTGCACTTGCAGCCCGCTTATCCAGCAGTGGAGTATTCCATGAAGAAGCAACGGCGCTAGATTAGTAGCTTGGCTATCGATGCCATGCTTATCAAGGTCTATGAGGCATGGTGGGATGTCTTGTTAAGTGCTGCTCATTAAGGAGCACAGGTGAGCGATATGTTTGCAGGATGCTGTACATTGTCTTACACCATATGTTTTGTGGCTCATGTTTTCGCGCAGGCATTGATTATACATGTATCATGCATCAAGAATGGCATGACAACTAGGACTATGCATGTGCAAACTAAGAGTAAAGCTCACGGGCTCTTTCATCAAGATAGCCATGCATGGAATATGTGTGCCCACAGTCCATCATGGTTGGAAACCGGGTGTTGCAACTTGCCTTGTTCAAAACTCTCTTAATAAAAGGCAACAATATAATTTGTGGTTGGTGATGTTTGGTGAGTTTCAAGAGTTTTGCCACAATGAAGTTGCTATTTTGCCATGTGCATGTGTCATGATTGTGAGGCGCTTTCTATGGTCCCTGATTATATAGCTGTCTCACTTAATACTTGCTTATCGCTACAAGATGAATTATGACAACACCAGTATGCATGACATGCTTGCTTGATTACATGTGATCGCAAGGCGCAATGGGGGGCAGGATTGCCTCATTAGTCCGGTGGCTGCGACAGTTTTCGTGTAGCGAATCTGGGCGCGAGCAGGGTCGGGGAGCCGAAAGAGGCGGCAAAACCTGTTTTTCAAGGGTCTGGAACACTAGACAACTGCATAGCAGCCTTAAAATTTGTTCAAATGTAGTTCAATGTAGTACATTATAGTAAAAATGTAGTACAAAGTAGTACAAACTAGTACAATGTAGTATTTTGTAGCATATACTAGTTCAACTACCTCCAGATGAGATCCAGGGGCCATGGGGACACTTTTTTTGCAGAACTGAACTTGAAACAAGCAAAAAAGAGGAAACTTGGAAAAACTCAAAATGTACTTGTGCTGGAGTACATTCTAAATGGCTGGTTGGGGCATCGCAGGGCAGGGCATAGATGCTTGCCCTGACGCAAAGATTGGGCATGCAGAAACGGAGGTTAGAATTCCAGGAGTTGTGGAGCAAGAAGGCCGGGCTGAAGGCGAGAAAGCAGCATGCAGCACATTAGCTTCAGGACAATGGTGGAGAGCGGCCACGGCCTTGCTTCGGGGTCGGCAGGTGCAGGAGATCCTCGCCAGCAGACAATCACGAGGTTTGTGAGCCCCATAAACGAAGAGGAATGCCATCTCCTGGTGGTGAATTTCTTTGTTGAGAATGCAATTTCCTTTCACGCGGCTCAGAGCCGCTCTTTCAAGGCGATGATTGCCTGCCTTAGTCAGTACAAAGGGCTGATCACTGCTCCCGGACTTGGCATGCACAATAAATCCTAGCAAGGAATGTGCACAATGATGCAGTAATGGGTAAATTATGGTGGCAGGTTGGTATAGGGAATAAGTGCAAGGAATGTGCACATATTGCATTAAAAATTTATGGCAGGCTGGTGGGGAATAAGTGCAAGGAATGGTGCAGATTAAATTATGCCTTCCACCATAATATACTGATCTCCATGCATAACTATTTGTTATTCCCCCTAAGGCCTAAACCCTAAAGGCCCATTCATAACCATGCTGCACACTGCCACGTATTCTGGTGACGTATTCTGCCATGCTCCGCGTATAATACTCGTATTTTGAGGCCGACGTATTTGACGTACCGACGTATTGGCCAACCTGGAAGAAGCTCAATGCGAAGTACCTAGTGCACCTTTGGTTGCAAAAGGCAGAACTGGATCACTAGTTCACTACCACACTGTCAGTTATACTGGCAGGTCTGAAGGACAAGTGGGAGGATTTCAGGAAAGCAATGGCCTATGTGCAGCAATGCCTAGAGCCCTTTGCTGCTGCAGCCAAGGATGTTAAGGTGAAGCAGGTTAAGGGGGAGGAGGCCTCAGGTACGGGGCTCTCCAAAAAGCAGATGCAGTCGCTGGTGGCCCAGGTGAAGGCGGTATTAGGGGGGGATAAAAATAAAAACAACAAAACTGGGGGAGGTGGAAATAAGGGGGGGGGGGGGATAATAACAACAGAAAACAAAAACCAAGTGAGGGAGCTAGCAAGCCAGCAGGGGCTAAGCCAGCAGGGGGGGATAGGAGGTTGCCTCACGACCCCACCAAGCATTGCACTAGGTGCCTGTGTAAGGGGCACTTAAAGAATGATTGCTGGAAAGGCAAACCTGACTATGGCTCTGACGTGGATGTTTGTCCTGGATGTTGGAAAACACGTCACCCCATTGCAGCAGGAGCGCGGTGCACGGCTCCAAGGCATAACAAAACCACGCCGGGGCGCTTCAACCGCGCGGGGGCGGCTGACCAGCAGGAGAACTGTAAGCTACCCTCACCATTTTTCACAAATGGTTACCTGCTACCTTCTATCTGCCAAGTGTTGCCTGAGTGTGATGATGTGGATTGGGATGTGGCATATGATATGACACTGTCACACATGCTTCGTGACCCCACCATAGCTTCTCTCAGTGCAGCAGCAGAAAAGGTAATCACGTATGGTGCTCTACTGCAGAGCAACTGCACAAGGTTATGGGCCATGAGGCTGTGGCTGAAAGGCTAGCCAATAAAATACAAGGCCATGATCTGGAACAAATGTGCAGGCACGTACGTAAGCACTGTGAGCAATGTCAGCTATATGCTCCTAAACCCAGGAAATGGCATGTGGCCACACCACCACTGGCGAGAGGCAAACTGGTTGGGGATGTTATACACGTGGTTAAGGACACGGTATACTACCTATAGTCATAAAGGATGCCTGGTCAAGTTTTGTGGTAGTGGAGCCCCTGCCTGGAATGGATAAAGAGCAGCTGCACAGAGCTTTACAGATAGCCCTGGCACGTTTTCACCCCATTGAAAAGGTCATGCTAGACCAGCAGTTCCTCTGCATTCAGGACAGGAATGATCTGCCCAAGATAGAAGTGTCTGGGGCTCAAGATCATGAACGTCAGGGGTTGGTAGAACGTACCATGAGAGCCATCAGGGATGTGATAAGAAAAATGCCATCCAGGTTGGCTGACTCTGGTATATAGATAGCTATGCCGACAGCTAGGGCATGCATCTTGGGCAGCAGGGGTGACTACCCAGCTAAACGCCAAACCAATAATGTCCTCACCTTTTGGGGAAATTACCCCAACTGGCCTTCAGTCAGGCAGCTATGCTTCAGAGGTGCACACTCACTACAACACGCAAAGGCAGCACTTATAGCCAAGTTGCTGGCAAAGAAAGATAAAAATAATGCCAGGCCTGTGTTTGAAGTGGGGGACCATGTGTTGTTTTTCAGAGAGGCTGATAAAGGAAAGGCACAAGTGCTCTGCCAGATGGCACGGTCCATGCAGCTGTAGTCACTAAGCTTCATGAAGAAGGGACTGCAGTCACCATACAACATGACAGAGAGCGTGTGGTCAGCAAGCATAGACTCAAGCTTTATTACCTACCACTGGCAGACGTGTCAGGGGTAGAACTCTTGGACATGGATTCAGAGCAGGAGTCTGGTGGATTGATCTCACCCAATGAATTGGCTAGGGATGTCATTGATGCAAGCACTATAGTACCACAGTAGAAGCTCCTGTATTCCTCAGTAGTGCAGCCCCACTATACAACCCAATAGTCCACCTGGGCAGGAGGAAGGTGCACAGGGTGAGCAGCAGGTAGCCCCTCCCTCACACCTGGCCCTAAGCTCGTCTGGATTTGTACTAGAACACGCAATTTGTAGTTCATTTTGAAAAGTTGTATTTTATTGAATTTAAAGTTTCCACTTAAGTCTCTGAGGAAGGGGAAGTTCATAGGACCCGTGACACCGTGACATCGTGACACCGTGACACCGTGACACCTCAAAATGCATATAAACACACATCTTTGCAGGTATGCAGTGATTATTAATGGGGATGATGTATTCAATGGGTCATTGCAAGTTTTACCTATGCTTCTGACACCGTGACACCGTGACACCGTGACACCGTGACACCGTGACACCGTGACACCGTGACACCGTGACACCGCAAATACCACGTATACACCTTCATAATAATCCTAGTAGAGACATTCATTTCTCCATACATCTCGGTCATCTCACCATATATCGTCTCATGTTGATGTATTCTTGTTGTGCGTGTAGGTACCTTGCCGGGTCATGACAAGTTCAGCCATTCCTCGTTTATGCGGTCCAACGTCGCTTCAATAGGGCATGTGATTAATATCTGGTAACAACTTATATATGTTGGCACGCCATGCGTCCAGGAATAGCTGTCTCACTTAATATGCATGCAAGCAACCATCAAAATCACTTTGTCATGAAATCACTTGCCGGGATTTCAGTTTCTCCCTGGCCGGCCTGAAAAAGCTGGTTCTTTATAAACTCTTTCCGATCCGCAGGCTTCTTAGACCACATGTCGGTCCTCATCGTCCTGAGCTCCTCGAAATGCACGCTTCTCAAACAATGGCGGCCACAACCACAGTCCCAGTCCCTGCAAAGTGCCGCAGCCAAGGACGAATCCTGGGTGCATTTCGCCAACACGGCGGCTGCAGATAACCGGACCCCGCGCCTCGCCATCATATTGAACACGACGACGCCCAGGAGTAATAGCAAGAAGAACATTCCCAAAACCTGCCAACCCAGCGCCCCCGCACTGGGCTCCATGAAAACGCCGGGTCTCGCCATGGCTATGTCAACTGGGCAATGTTGCAAACATCATTTGTCCCCCCCCTCCCCATCTATTTCTACGTTGGCAGATGGCAAACGTAGATCCCCACGCCATGTGGGGGGGGGAATAAAACATGGCAGACCGGGATGTCACGCCAGCCCGGTCTGCCCGAGTTGTTTAGCCCATGTTACCTCATTTGGCAGCGATCACCATCGCTGCCGCTCTCGTGAATTCGGGGTGAAAGCGCACGGTGTCACGGTGTCTCAACATGTTTGTAGTTGGTTTGTAGTTGGTGTCTCGGTGTCTCAGAAACTCGTGGTCCGCATTGAGTGGGTGTCACGGTGTCACGACATCTGATTGGCCCGGTTCAGATTCGTTTTTTTTTTAATTTTTTTTTAATTCGTTTTTTTTTTTTTTTAATTTGGGGCGAATCTGAACCGGGCCAATCAGATGTCGTGACACCGTGACACCCACTCAATGCGGACCACGAGTTTCTGAGACACCGAGACACCAACTACAAACCAACTACAAACATGTTGAGACATGGGTGTCACAACCGATGTCACAAGGTGTGCAGCAGGTATTTCCTTTCAATCCCCGAGGAAATTATCAACCATTCATCGGCCATTCTGGTCAGGATAGCTAAGAATGGCTAGCGAATAAAAAGGCAGTATCGAGGCTGGAAATTTTAGTGTATGCTCCTAGGGTCATATATTACTTGCCGTTATTTTTTTTCGCCACAAATTCTGCGGAGTCCTTCCATTTTGGCGTCATTCACAGGTGGGTGCCTGTTTTGTCGCCGATTTTCTCTCGACCCCACCTACCTGCAGCAAAAAATTTTCCCGATGAAAGTCGCCCTAACATCTGGTTTTTGACACTAACCGACGCAGTTTTTAGTTTTTAAGGCCTTGACCGAAGCACTTTTTTCATTACCGGCTCAGTTTGCTTTAACCGAGCTGGCGCGATTTTTAATCCAATTTCTAGGCTGGGCCAGGCGTCGCAGACCCGTAATCCGTTTTTAAGTGCTTTTGTGCCCGATATCGTGTCTTTTGCAGGCGTTCTTGGCATCAAAGACGCCGTGGCGTCAGGGGCTAAAACGGACCTCCGCACGTTCGTTAACTGCGGCGAGCATGTCAATGCCGCCAGCAATTTTTGCTGCCGCGTCTGTGAAACGATTGCGATGCAAGACCGTTGTCGACGTGACGGAGTGGTATGTGCACATTCAGGTGCGAATTTCTTCGCTGTTGAAACCCCGGCCGGTAGCAGACAAGTATTTCACCGTATCCCCTTTCCCCGAGTCTCTCTTTTCCGTCATGTTTTCATCTTACGGAAAGCGCGTATAAAGCATCAGTGAGCGACAGTATGATGGCGAGCCGTTTGCTCGCATCAGGGCTGTGCGGCTTATTCTAGAGAGAAGCGACATCAAGCAGATTTTGCAGCCGGATGTGAGGGAGGGGCCCTGCTGGGGTGGGAATAAACTGCTGTGAGTGACCGATCCACTCCCTTCCTCCCTCCCTCCCTCCCTCCCTCCCTCCCTCCCTCCCTCCCTCCCTCCCTCCCTCCCTCCCTCCCTCCCTCCCTCCTCCCTCCCTCCCTCCTCCTCCCTCCCTCCCTCCTCCTCCCTCCCTCCCTCCCTCCCTCCCTCCTCCCTCCCTCCCTCCCCCTCCCTCCCTCCCTCCCTCCCTCCTCCCTCCCTCCCTCCCTCCCTCCCTCCCTCCCTCCCTCCCTCCCTCCTCCCTCCCTCCCCCTCTTCCCCTCCCTCCCTCCCTCCCTCCCTCCCTCCCTCCCTCCCTCCCTCCTCCTCCCTCCCTCCCTCCCTCCCTCCCTCCTCCCTCCCTCCTCCCTCCCTCCCTCCCTCCCTCCCTCCCTCCTCCCTCCCTCCCTCCCTCCCTCCCTCCCTCCCTCCCTCCCTCCCTCCCTCCCTCCCTCCCTCCCTCCCTCCCTCCCTCCCTCCCTCCCTCCCTCCCTCCTCTCCTCCCTCCCTCCTCCCTCCCTCCCCACCCTCCCACCCACCCCCCCACCCACCCAACTCACCCGTGGACCCACCCACCCACCCACCCACCCCCCACCCACCCACCCACCCACCCACCCACCCACCCACCCACCCACCCACCCACCCACCCACCCACCCACCACCCACCCACCCACCCACCCACCCACCCACCCACCCACCCACCCACCACCCACCCACCCACCCACCCACCCACCCACCCACCCACCCACCCACCCACCCACCCACCCACCCACCCACCCCCACCCACCCACCCACCCACCCACCCACACCACCCACCCACCCACCCACCCACCCACCCACCCACCCACCCACCCACCCACCCACCCACCCACCCACCCACCCACCACCCACCCACCCACCCACCCACCCACCCACCCACCCACCCACCCACCCACCCACCCACCCACCCACCCACCCACCCACCCACCCACCCACCCACCCACCCACCCACCCACCCACCCACCCACCCACCCACCCACCCCCCACCCACCCACCCACCACCCACGCACGCACGCACGCACGCACGCACGCACGCACGCACGCACGCACGCACGCACGCACGCACGCACGCACGCACGCACGCACGCACGCACTCACTCACTCACTCACTCACTCACTCACTCACTCACTCACTCACTCACTCACTCACTCACTCACTCACTCACTCACTCACTCACTCACTCACTTAGTAACTTGCACATGCACCACATGCGCAAGGAGGACACCAAGAGCTTCACCAACCACCGTCGAAAGCTTGGCTGTGATGCCAAGGGCAAGGGTGTGGGGGTGTCCATGTTGACACAGTGCATGAAGGCTGACAAGGTCAGGCAGAGATTGTGCAGGGAGGTGCCACTACCTCCTAGCTAGCGATACCGAGATGAGGGCGCGCAAACGCATCAGCGCCATGCCGCGTGTTGAGTAATTTGCAACTACATTACTTGGCATGCTGTGGGTGCACGTGTAAAATGACCTTTCTAGCCATGCATGCGACAGCTGCCAATATTATGTTCAGCAAGCTCCTCCCTATAATAGAAATTGCGTGAGCATCCACATGGCCACATGTGCATATTGTCAGCTGTGTCTATATCAATGAACTTTTATGTATGTCTCCTGGACGGGTTGTCTTACATCACTCGTGAATGGTTTCCATGTTTTAGTGAGTCATCTTATTTGAGTTGACCAGATTGTCTCCTTGATATTCCACACTGGCAGTTTCGCATCCATGGGTAAGAATTTGTAATGGAAACTGGCAGGTATGGCATTGATAGCTCTACCAAATAGAACATGATCGGCCTGAATTTTTGTGGAATGTCTAAAATCATGATGGCTAAGATGCATGCAAGTTTCCAGCCTCAACAGAGCACATCTTGTACGGAAACTGCACTGAAATGTGATGAAAAATACGAAAAACGTGCATTTTTGGTAACATTTGTGAGCAAACTGACATCAAATACCCTCTGATGGTTCTGAATTTTTGTGGAATGTCTAAAATAATGATGGCAAAGATGCATGCAAGTTTCCAGCCTGAACTGAGCACATCTTGTATGGAAACTGCCATGGAATGTGATGAAAAATACGAAAAACGTGCATTTTTGGTAACATTTGTGAGCAAACTGACATCAAATACCCTATGATGGACCTGAATTTTTGTGGGATGTCTAGAATAATGATGTTTAAGATGCCTACAAGTTTCCAGCCTCAACCGAGCACAGCTTGTATGGAAACTGCAATGAAATGTGATGAAAAATACAAAAAACGCACATTTTTGCTAGCATTTGGTGGCATTTTGTTACCAAATGCGGTTGGATGACCATCAGATCTTGTGTACAGTCATTAGTCATGAGTATCAACTTACTTGCAAACAGCCAGGTCAAGAACTCTTTATTTGCATATTAGAATGTATTTGTTTATATTAAAATCTGGAAAACTGCTAAAAATAGAAATGCCAAAAATAGGTCAGCTGAGGTCCGGTAAGTCCGGAAAGTTGCAATCCTTCTACTGGTGTCCTGAACATGCTACCTACCAAGATCTAGCATGTTTCGACAATATTTGCATCGTACAGGAGTTATAAGGCTGTTTTTTGGCACTTTCAGACCGTTGTGTGCGGAGCATGACGATGGAACGGGCGTAGCACGGCCAACGGGGGAGGAGACTGAGAGCGCAGTTGATGCGGGGACACCCGTAGGTGATGAAGGGCGGGGGAATAAGAAATCGCACGTGTACGTCAAGGTTAAGGCCCTGACCGAGAGGGTCAATGCTTTGGAGAACCAACGAAGAATGCCATCCACCCCAGCAAGTGCTGCACCCAGCTCCAGCACTGGCGTTGGCACGGAGCTTCGCCGGCCCGCTGCGCCTGCCGCGTTGGGGCAACGCGAAAGCTTCAGCGCGGCCCATGGCCAAGTGACAGGACTGCAACCAGCACACCGTCAACAAGAGCCACGCGCGCGCGCAGTCGCAATGGATGGGCCGAGGCAGCTGGATCGGGAGGGGGAACCGTACGGCGAGCACGGTGTGTACGCGCCGTACGACCAAGGAATGCATGCCCAGCCTACTGCCGCTGGCAGGCAAGCGGCCAATGCTTATGTATACCATGCCGGCATGTACGATCCACAGCCTGGCGAAGGGTCGGCAGCTGATACACATCAGCCTTGAGGTCGCGGCACATTGCAACAAACCACCTACGTTGAGAACCCTGAGCCCGTGCAGCATTACAATGACGGCACTTACCGTTATGCCGCAGCCCCCCCTCTAAGGAGATCTCCAAGGAAGACAAAGCCGAGGCCCCAAATCCCCAAGGCCGCCGGGGAGCAAGACTGGCAACATCACTGTGATGAGTGATGAGGGAGGAGGTTATGCAGCCAGGGATTCTCATTTCATGGGTCATAGTCATTTTGATGAGCAAGGGACGTGGGCCTACAACGCCCACGTCCGGCCGGCCCCACAACCAGGCACATGCCCAGGCTCCACCGCGGAAAAGGCCACCCTACTCGCAAGATGTAGACGAGTCGGGGCAACACGATTATTATGGTTCATATTAGATTGGGCATGTATGGTTTTGATACGGCATTTGCTTGGCACCAGATTCTGCATTAAAGAAAGCTGTATGCAAATCATTGTCAGGTAAGTTTAAGCTAATTTATACATTATTTTATCTTGCATTTGATATTAAAGAGGCAGAGAGACACAGTTGGCAGATGCAAGTTTGCTAGGCCATGTAATAGGGATTATTGGTCATCCATCATATTCATAAATTTTCTTTTATTTATACATGGTTGCATAATACATTAATGTTGCGTTAATACTTTGTGGCACTAAACAACAAAATCATGAAATGCTAGTGCTATCGTGTCATATTGTCACTATCATGCTGTCACGGTGTCACAATGTCACGATGTCACGGTGTCACAATGTCACCTCATGTTAATCAGTGCTTCTGGGCAATGTAATATCATTGTTGCAACCCCATGGGCGCCACATTACCTTGTGACACCATACAAAATCGTAAAATACTAGCGTTATGGTGCCATCGTGTCACGGTGTCACGGTGTCACGGTGTCACGGTGTCACGGTGTCACGGTGTCACGGTGTCACGGTGTCACGGTGTCACGGTGTCACGGTGTCACAATGTCACCTCATGTTAATCAGTGCTTCTGGGCAATGTAATATCATTGTTGCAACCCCATGGGCGCCACATTACCTTGTGACACCATACAAAATCGTAAAATACTAGCGTTATGGTGCCATCGTGTCACGGTGTCACGGTGTCACGGTGTCACGGTGTCACGGTGTCACGGTGTCACGGTGTCACAATGTCACCTCATGTTAATCAGTGCTTCTGGGCAATGTAATATCATTGTTGCAACCCCATGGGCGCCACATTACCTTGTGACACCATACAAAATCGTAAAATACTAGCGTTATGGTGCCATCGTGTCACGGTGTCACGGTGTCACGGTGTCACAATGTCACCTCATGTTAATCAGTGCTTCTGGGCAATGTAATATCATTGTTGCAACCCCATGGGCGCCACATTACCTTGTGACACCATACAAAATCGTAAAATACTAGCGTTATGGTGTCACGGTGTCACGGTGTCACGGTGTCACGGTGTCACGGTGTCACAACATGTTGGGACAATAACCTACATGCTTTGGACTTACGAGAGGCCCTAAATAACAAAGTTTGAAAAATCTCAATTTGTAGTAGTGTTCTAGTACAAATCCAGACGAGCTTAGGGTGGAGGAGTCACAATTGAGAGAGCAGATCCTGTCGTCCCCAGGAAGTCATTTGCTGAGATTCTTAAGGCCTTCTTGCACAAGGCACACAGCACTAAAGCAGTTGTGGCAACAGGTACAGCACAGGTAAATGCTGTAGGGGATGCAGGTCAAGATCCTAGTATTTTGGCTGTAGACACCCAAGCACAGGTGAGTATCATCAGTGCAGCAGCTGTATCTGGTCTGAAAATGAAGGCCTCACCATGGGCTAGAGTGTCAGATTTTTCAGGCAAAACAAAAATGCAGGTCAAAGGTCAGGTGAGCATTCAAATCTTGGGTATGCCCACTCCATTTCAGGTGGTAGAGGGTTACTCAGGGAATGCCCTGTTAGGGGAACCTTTTGTATCTTACCTTGGTGTTGTCATCTCAGCTGGGAGGTTGAGTGTGCATGGCAGGGGTAGGAAAGGTACCTCTAGATCATTTTAAAATCCCTTTGAGCCAGATTAGCACTGGGTTGGATGCTGCTATCCATGCAGTTAAGCCCAAGTACCTCCCAGGTCAGGAACCATGTGTGGAGGACCTCATACACTCTCAAAAGCTACACCCTTCAGCGTTTGGGCTTGGTAGATGGGATGTGGCATCCATGTCTCCCCTGTCCTATGATGATATTGTACGGGACTGCCAGACGCAGATTGGGTTTCTTAAGTGGCTGGAGGCTATTACCAAAGCCAGGGAGGAGTGGGTCGTTCCAGATGCACGTAGTCCCACTCACACACGTACCACCTGTGACTCCTCTTGATGCTACTGATGCCAGCTGGAGCCAAGAAGCTAAGGTTAAAGTTTGTGTGCAAGCATAAACCTCAGGCTGATGGGGGACCACCCATTTTCCATGCTAGGCCATGTGTCACTGAGTTCAGGGGCTCTACCGAGCTGACAGAGGCTGAGCTTTATACTCCTGGTATTCAGCAGCAAACGTCTCTTAAGGTGTTGCTTTCCTTGTTTTTGCATCAGCTTAACACAGGGAAGGATTATGTGTGTAAAGCCACAGATATCAAAAGAGCCTTTCTACAGGGTGAACCTGCCATGCATAGCACAGCAGGTCTGGAGAGGTCAGGTATACGTGGTGAACACTCCTAAGGTGTGGCACAGGGATATTGTACAACCCTTGTTGAGTCCAAACCTGGGGGTGGAAGGGTTGCAGTCAGCTCCAAAAAATTTTAGGCTGTCTGCACAGGAGGTATTCATGAAGCTTGGGGCCACCTATGATGACAATGACCCTTTCTTGTTTGTCATCCCAGACCCTGATGGAATGATGATGTTTGTCTGGCATGGGGATGATCAGTTAATCTCAGGTCCTAGTAGAGCTGCAGTGGATGCTTTCATAGCTCAGGTGTCTGCTAGCTTTGAGATTGGCAAGCAGCTAGAGCTGGGCAAGGAGCCAGTCAAGTTCTGCGGCATGATGCTTGAGTTGCTGCAGCAGCAGGGCAGCTGGGTCTGTTCCATGCAGGCCTCTGCTGAATACATTAAGTCTTGTCTGGATGTCCTGCCTGTCAACATCACCCCTGACTTGTGCCCTACCATTAGAGGCAAGCTTGGTTGGCTACGTGCTACATGTGCACCCCACCTGGCTTTTGTGAGCAGGGTAGATGATGAGGTACTACAGGAGGTAGGAGCACGGGCAATCAAGCAGTTATTGCATGATGGTCCACCTTTGATGCTTCACTCACTGGATCTGTTTACTCCCATTCACATCACGTGTGTGATGGATAGTTCAATGGAGTCCAGGGTAGTTACCAAGGTTCAAGCCAGAGAGGCTGCAGGATTGTTTTTCCTGCATAACAAGGGTGGGAAGAAGTCACTAGTCTCCTGGTTCAGTAGATTGCACAAGAGGAAGGCTGTGAGTAGCAATGTAGCTGAATGCAGGGCTGTGGTATCTTCTGTCTTGCATGCAAGGTATCTCAATCACTTGCTGGTCTGCATGGCTTCAACACCAGGCTGGTAGCTCTGCAGGAGTGAAAGCACATTTGCTGACTGACTCTCAATCTATCATTTCTTTCCTTGCCAATCCTTTGGCTGTTCACTCGGACCTGGATTGGATTGTGCTAAAACAGGAATGCAAGTACCTGGAGTCTAAAGCCCACGTCAGGGACAAAGACAACGCTGCCGACGCACTGACCAAGGTGCCACAGGCAGCAGGACCACAGTACCAGGTCTTGTATGGGTTGATGAACCCTGGTCACAGTCTGAAGTGACTGGCACATTGTACATGTTAGCCCATGACCCCCTACCTATAATACTGCAGCTGAAAGGCTGCAGTGGCAGCTGGGTAGTTTTCTGACAGTGAGAAGCACTGGTCTAGAAAGTTGGGACATATGATGAATGTGTTATTTATTGAATAAATTTTTTGGGACACCTGTTTGGATGACCATGACATGCTGGGGCCTTGAGCACCCATCTCACTCAGTTAAGAAACCATGCTTGAGACATGGGGCCTTTTTAATGCATCTCTTGTACATGTGTGAGGTGACCTTGGGGTCCTACACTAGGAGCCGGGTGTTGACAAAGTGTGACAATGCTTGACATGTCAGGTTGATAAAGTGTGACAAAGTGTGACAAAGTGTGACATGTGGTGTGACAAAGTGTGACAAAAGCTATACAAATGTTGACAAAACCATGACATATCAGGTCGATTTTACAAGACAATTCTTGACAAATTATCAAGGTGAAAGTGTCAAAAAATGTCACACATTGTCAACGTCACGCATTGTCAACATGAGAGTGAGATTTTATCACATTTTATCACACCACAATTAGTGACATTTGTGCACATTTATCACAACACAAACGTTGATATATCACAGACAATCCTGAAAATTTATCAGGACTATAAAACAGACAAAAAGTGACAAAAAGTGACAAAAAGTGACAAAAAGTGACAAAAACCAGTGAAATTTTTCTTTTTATTACAAAATAAGCATTACTTAATGCTGACAGCAACAACGATTGTCTCGTAGGCAAAGTTCGGACGGCAGCCCATTGCGTTGCGTGCAGCCCGTTGTGAGCATGACTTCCACGGAAAGCTCTAAATGCTTGCAAAGAATTTGCAGGCAGCCGCCCGTTGGGTATATTGTGTGCAGCCGTCATTTGCGGATGTCATTTTGATTAAAAGCTCTCGACTCTCCTGTAAAACACAGAAAAAAGATGCAGAGGTGGAAATAACATCAATGTATACATGGTTGTTGTCAGTTGTGCAACATTAAAGAGGCAGATTACGTTAAAAAACCTGTACAAAAACTTCCCTCTCTTGCTGCAAATGCAAAGAAGAAAGCACTGATCTATTTGGAACAAAAAAGGTAGCTGCAGGCAAACATACACTGCGCAAAGAAAACACCTCATCACACAGATTCAAAGACAAACCTGAGCAACCCGTGCATGGACCCTAGACGAGTCCGCCGGCTACGTCGATGACGACGATGGTGAGGATGCATATGGCACCAGAACAGCCGAGACTTCCTGCAGAAGAAAAACAAAAATTATGAATGTTTATTCGTAGTCAATAACAAATTTATTACGGTATCCATTGTGTACGAAATTTGGAGCATATGTTATGTTAATCGATTAGCTGCGCAAGCACACTTCCTTAAGAGGGCATAACGATTGCAAGGTGCTTAAAACCCACCACAAGGAATTATAAAGCTGCCCCACCTGCCCCCCATGACAAGGAAAAACTAACCCATTTGCCTACCCCCATGACGCGGAATAATCTCCCCCCCATACCTGTCCCCCATGACAAGGAACAAGCCCCCCTGCCTGCCCCCCATGACAAGGATTAAACCCCCCTGCCTGCCCCCCATGACAACGATTAACGCCCCCCGCCTGGCCCCCAATACAAGGAATAATTACGCCCCCTACCTGCCCCGGGCATGACAAGGAATCATTGACCCCCCCTGCCTGCCCCCCACGACAAGGAACAACTAACCCCCGCTACCTGCCCCCCACGACAAGGAATCATTGCCCCCCCCTGTCTGCCCCCCGTGACAAGGAATAATTAACACTCCCTGCCTGCCCCCCACGACAAGAATCATCCCCTCCCCTGCCTGCCCCCCACGACAAGAATCATCCCCCCCCTGCCTGCCCCACATAACAAGGAACACTTGACGCCCCCTACATGCCCCCCACGACAAGGAATCATTGCCCCCCCCTGCATGTCCCCCATGACAAGGATCAACTACCCCCCCTGCCTGCCCCTAATTACAAGGAAAAATTACCCACGCAGCCTGCCCCCCATGTGACAAGGATTAGCCCCCTCTGCCTGAACCCCCATGACAAGGGATAATTACCCCCCCCCCGCCTGCCCCCCATGACAAGGAGTTACCCCCCCCCTGCCTGCCCCCCATGACAATGAATCATTACCCCCCCTGCCTGCACCACATTACAAGGAATAATTAAGCCCCGGCCCCTGCCTGCCCCCCATGAAAAGGCAATCAACCCCCCCTGCCTGCCCCCCATGACAAGGAGTAACCCCCACCCCTGCCTGCCCCCCATGAAAAGGCAATCAACCCTCCCTGTCCGCAACAAGACAAATGTAAAAGAAAAACAAAAATGATGAATGTTTGAAAGTAGTCGCCAACAGAAATATAACGCGGTCCATTGCTACAAGATTTAGAGCATATGCTCTGTTAATCATGTAGCTACAAAATCGCCATTTCGTAAGGGAGGACAACTGACTGTGAGGTGCTTTCAATCCCATGACAAGAAATTTTTAAGCTTTTCT
The DNA here is from genome assembly GCA_009746045.1 of Mesostigma viride. Lineage (NCBI taxonomy): Eukaryota > Viridiplantae > Streptophyta > Mesostigmatophyceae > Mesostigmatales > Mesostigmataceae > Mesostigma > Mesostigma viride. Next base: position 2,599,871 of record RPFO01000002.1, read on the forward strand.
GCATGCCCCCATGACAAGGAATAATTAACCTGTCCTGCCTGCCCCCATGGCAAGGAAAAATTATTACCCCCGCCTTCTCCCACCCCACGACAGGAAATCATTTACCTCCCCTGCCTTCCCCTCATGACAAGGAATAAGAAACCCGTCCTGCCTGCCCCCCATGGACACAAGGAATCGTTAACCCCCCCTGCCTTCCCCCACCCCATGACAGGGAATCATTAACCCCCCCTGCCTTCGCCCACCCCACTACAGGGTATCATGAGCCCCCCCTGCCGTCCCCTCATGACAAGAACAATTAACCCGTCCTGCCTGCCCCCCATGACAAGGAATAAATGTATATGCAATGCGCCTGCCCCCCATGACAAGGAATAAGTAACCCGTCCTGCCTGCCTCCCATGACAAGGAGTGATTAACCCGTTCTGCCTGTCACCATAAAAAGGAATAATTCACCCGCCCTGCCTGCCCCCAAGACAAGGAATTACTAACCCGTCCCGCCTGCCCCCATGACAAGGAATAATTAACAGGTCCAGCCTGCCCCCCATGACACGGAATAATTGACCCGTCCTGCCTGCCCCCATGACAAGGAATAAGTGACCCGTCCTGCCTGCCCCCATGACAAGGAATTATTAACCCGTCCTGCCTGCCCCTAATGACAAGGAATAATTAACCCGCCCTGCCTGCCCCCATGAAAAGGAACAATTAACCCGTCCTGCCTGCCCCCCATGACAAGGAATAATTAACTTGTCCTGCCTGCCCCCATGACAAGGAATAAGTAACCCGTCCTGTATGCCCCCATGACAAGGAATAATCCTCACCCCTCGGCAAAAATGCCAGGTAAAGGGAGTTAAAAACAACAGGAGGCACTGCATGCGATTCCACCTACAGCACGGTGATATCCTTAGTATAGACCCTATGTATGGGATCGTAACCACTACTCACCACAAGTCTCAAGCAGGAGCCAGTCTCAGCCATTCGCGGGTAGGCCGCATGCCCGTCCGACGGTGTCAGTCACCCGCAAGTACACGCGCAAAATGGAAGAGGAAACGGCAACACAAATGTATACATATGATGACGAGCACGGAAAGCACCATGGTAATGAAAGCATTCAGAGAATACACATTAAAATCTCTGAAATACGTGGCAAGCTTTACCCGCAACGAAACGGCCCTACACATTCGAGCACGGGATGCTAACTATATTCGTGTTGTTAGTTAAACCGTACGACAAAAATTCGCTGACCGTGGTGCCGTTGAAGGAGCTTGGCGCGCTCCAGACGTCCTGTTCGAGCTGCGTTACAGCGTAAAGAGCTGCTTGGCTCAGGACTGCACACGTTTCTCCCTCAATGGCTACCACCATGTCCTAGCTCAGCATACATACATCGACAGTGCACCTACATCGTTACTGATAGCGGTTGCTGAAGAAATCACATCACTTCGAGGGCCTGCAACATCTCTTATTGCACAATCTTGGATGGCGCTCACTGCTTACATAGAACTTCGGTGAGTGGCCCCGTTGCTCGAGCCCTCTCTGCCCGGCGGCCGGCGCTAGCCCCAAGCACTAACCGTAGACATGGTTTTTCCTGCGCGCAACACCTACTTCTGCCTTCGTTGAACGCTGGCCTTTGGCGCAAACTTTGAATTTTGGGAAAGGATGCTGACGGGCAACTGTTGCGCAATGCAGTTTTTCCGGGTACGGCCGCTCCCTGAATGGTACGGCGATCAAGGACGCGATTACGCCAGCAGCAAGCGATCCCAACCAAGCGATACTGTAGAGTGACGACTGTTTCTCTACCACTGGTAAATACTCGTCATAAGTACTTTTACTTAATTTACTGGACGTCATCTGATGGCTGTCGGATGACTGGCATGGCCAGGGCATGGCCACAAACTTACGGACCGCCGATAAGAGTCAGCAGACTGACAGACGGCCGCAAATGCGTGGACAATACTAATAGACGACGCCAACTATCGTCTTGCGCAAAGTCTTGCAAGCTTGTGCAAGTGATTCCCGTGGTGGCGACTTGCGACTTGCGCGGGTGTTCCCGTTGAAGCTAAACGATGACAAACGAAAGACGTGCTTGTGCTCCAAGGAAAAGCTTGTGGCCGGGGAAGGTGGAAGACGGAAGCTACGCCAAGGCTCGCAGCCAAGGTGGGAATTACATGCTGTGACTTTTTCAGCAATGGCGGTATGGTAGGAACGAATAACTACATATAAGGAATAGGATCATAGACTCACTGATGACCGTCATGATTTTCTTAGCAATTAAATCGCCGTCCTTGATGAAATTTATCTAGCTAGCTCGGAGGGCCAGAAGAAGCCATCGGGGGAGAAACACAGCCAGGATCTAGAATTAAGTTGTCATCGATCTGTTCGCTGGTAGGCACAGCGCCATTCGGACATCCAGAAGCTAACCCACTCTTAACCGTTTGAGGTGAGTAAGTAATTCTTCGTCCGAAATACTGACAGTCTTGCATCGACTTGAACACGCCGTACGCACGTGACATTCTCGTGCATTGCCCTAGGGCCCACCGCCCATGATGCTACATGGGCCGCCCAGAGTTTCCCGCCAAGTTAGCCATGCTCGCAGTACATTCATTTTCTCCTAGATACACAAGGTCAATTGTACTATTCAAACCAAATCTGGTTCAATTCTTATGAAAGGCATCGATATCAAGGAGACAACCAGCGCATGGGAGAATCCGGACCATGGTAACTCGAGCCTGCCGATGTGTACAGGTTGCGTCACGTGCTTATGAATTAGGTATTTAAATAATGTACAGGTTGAGCGTATCATGTATGCCACGGTCTGCTATTGCGTCACTTTCCTTCTTTTCACAAACTTCCGTTGTTTAAGCTAACGGTTCTCCATACATTCGTATGTTGCATCTGTGCTGCCATTTCGATGTCAATTTCGCGCGTGTACTTGTGATGCCTGATACCGTTGGACTTGCACGTGGCCCCATCGCATGTGGCAGCGGCGTGGTCGGCTGTCCAGCGCGGCCAATTTTTTTATGGTGAGCAACTGTCATCATTCTTCATCTAGTGTCCATTCACGAAGCTGTAAACATGCTGTGCGTTGCAGCCACCATTGGATGTCCGCATTGTAATTCAGTCCAGGGGCACCCAAAGGCCTTCGGGACTTGATAATGATGTTTTATCGGTTGCAATTCCCTCATGGGAACGCCTTCTTTATTTGAATATTCAACTCCGGTTTGTTTGTTTGTTCGTTTGTTTAGTACTTTACAACGGTTCTACTGACTGTGCCGTTTAATAGTTCTTTGTGTTCTGGTATAGCCCAGCCGGCAGCACTGTTGTTACCGCCAATGAAGCACAATTGTGAGCCGAAGAATTGTATTTCTTTGTTTTTAACGCTAAAGAGGCACATTGGAGAGCCAAAGAATGTACACTTTCTTTGTTTGTTTGGTAGCTAGAAAGCAGGCAGGAGAGCACACACGGGAATAATTTGTTTTCTGCATTCTTGTTTTATTGAGCGTTTGTAGGTGGTGATCCCTCCAGCATTAATAATTGGAATTAAATGTAGCAGTTTGGAAAGTGTATTTTGTGCTTCCAGCTTCTATGCATATTTTTGGAGCCCTGCTTTTAGCTACAAATCATACGAACTCCTTTGCCGTTGGGAGACTCTTCTGTGAAATCCAGAAGCCTTGGTTGACATGCGTGGCATGGATAGATTTTTTCTTTCTTTCTTGCCTTAGTAGCGTCTTTTTGCTGATAATCACAGGATTTTTTCACCCACCCCCCCACACCCCCACACCAAACGACTCCTTTCTCTGTCAACTTTAGTTATGATGCCTTCTACCTCGTTAGATTTTATTCGTACCCTGTACGGGGCATATATTCAGTTGATTGGCCTAACTTTTCCTTCGCATGGATCTGGCGTCAATCTTTCTTCTTTCTTTCTCAGAGTGCCGTATTCACCATAGTAGTGAGATTGCAAGAAAGTAGATCGTAAAGCATCCTGGCATCTTGGAGAAACTTTACAGCTCCCACTTGTTTTTTCGGCAGTTTGCAACGCAACGCTCTTCTCTAGGGATTCCTGGGGTTTCGCTGTTCTCCACATCTTGTGAGGTACATGGGACGAGTTAGGTGAGAATACCCGTCCCATTCTCTCTCTCTCTCTCTCTCTCTCTCTCTCTCTCTCTCTCTCTCTCTCTCTCTCTCTCTCTCTCTCTCTCTCTCTCTCTCTCTCTCTCTCTCTCTCTCTCTCTCTGCCCGCTATCTCACTTTCTCGGTCCTAAAATCAAGCCATTACTCACAAACAGCCACGCGACTGCTGTGCTCTCACGACGTCTCATTACACACAGCTGATTTCGGGTATTCATCTCACTTAAGATCTTTGTGTGTTCCCTTTGCTGCTTTGCCGGATAACGCATGTATCCCTTGCATGCAGGCGATCTACCTAACACAACCATGGCGGACACATTGGCCAGCATGGCGGGGAGGGCACCTGCGGACACAGATTTTGTAGGCTCTGAGCCCTCGTCACATCGCTGTAGCACTGGACATTGTCATGCGATAAATTTCTAGAGAGTCCATTTTTTTCAGCAATGATCGCTGGGACAGCCCTATGACGGATGTTATACTGCATTTGTGAGATGCTTGCGGTTGTACATCTTGCACGCCACCCTCGGACTGTGATTGAGTGCACTCTTCATTCATGTGTTTTGTCAGTAAAGTTTGTCATGCTAATGTAATGCAGAAAACCGCAATTCAGGCAGCAAGGCAGCAGCCATATTGATTTTAATGAAGTAAGTTTACCTGTGCGTGGTGTTGATTTGTCAGTTTGCTATGCCTTTGTTTATCGTGTTGACATTTTGTCATGTTGACATTTGTTGACATTTTTCTTGCGTTTGGCCTGCGTTTGTAAACGTCTTGACATTTGTTGACAAATCACCTTGGCTTGTCAGTGTTTTGACATTTGTTGACATCAACATAAAGTTGACATGTCAACGATTGTCAACGTTTTGTCAACATTGTCAACATTCTGTCAAGTTTTGTCAAGCTGTTGACATTTTTTTGTCTAGTTTTGTCACACTTTGTCACACTTTGTCAACAATTTGTCAACAAGTTGTCACACTTTGTCAACAAGTTGACAATTGTTGACAAAAATTTGTCACACTTTGTCAACACCCGGCTCCTAGTGTAGTAGGTTGTCTGACAGTTTTTCTAAGGCATTGGGAATGGCTGCGTCCATTTGATGGCTATGTGTGTTTCTGTTGAAACCCAAAGAAAACCTAAAGTGGGAGTTAGTCTAAGTCTCCCGCCTGTAGCCTAAGTGGACACGTGTCAGCACCGCCAGCACCCAATTGGGTACTGGGACGGTGCTGGACTAGAGCAGTCGTGGCATGGACACGTGGCTATACTCAGTATGTGATGAGCCGGTACCACAGTACCGGGACTGTAGTTGTCATGTTAGGACTGACTAGATCAGGTTGTAACTGATAGGCTAGTCCGTCCAGGATCAGTAAGTTAGTGTTAACTTACGCAAAGTCTGGCCAGCCATCGTTGACGGCTGGCCAGCAGTATATGTGCCATTCTATCCTAATGCCAAGGTGTCTCGTCGTTCACACACACGCCATTTGGCACTGCCTGAGCATTCTGGCTTCGTGTATCCCATAACTTGGGTGATCTTCTCTGGCAAGGCCTTCAAAATGGTCTGCTTATAATCTCCTCCAGCCTGAAGCCTGATACTCCACTCCCCATCCCTCCTGAACAGGGTAGCCTGCATGATCCACAGAACACTACAGGCTTGTTGGGCTCCTGCCACAGCTCCTTGCCCAGTGAAAACTTGCCACTGCATGATGACAGGAATAAACTTCTTCAACCACTGGGTCGTGGGGGCTAGCAAATGCAGATCATCTCCATGCAAACTAGCATACACTGGCAGAACCTCCCATTGGGCCAGCAACAAACAGGGATCAACTGAAGACATGCACCCTCAAGCCACACTCACTGATCAGAGCTTCCTGCAGCATGAGTCTCCAGATGATAGGGCTTGACCTGAGTCCTTCCAGGCCCTTCAGAATAACCAGACCAGGAAATGCTGATGCAACTCCAGCTTCCAGATAGCAGGCACCTCAACACAATAAGGCTCATCCTGCTTCCACACCCTCCTGGCCACTTCTGGATCAGATTTTAAAAATGCCCTCTTGAAGTCCTGGTAGCAGCACTGATGACATAGCTGCTCCCCTGTTCAGCAACCCCACGTATATAGACACAGCAAAATTCTCCACGTGTCATGCAGCATCCCTGGCGTGTACAGCTCCTCTCCCAGCAGACTCCCCGTGCCGTGATACTCATTCAGGACAGGTCTGACATGGGGCACTGATACCTCATCCACAACCTTCCTCTTCAGCACAAATCTCAAAGCAAGCTTCCTTGATGCTGGGGGACGCCTGTCTGTTGGTGCAGCACATTCAAACTGCAACCTCTCCTCCTCCAATGCCTTGGAGAAGGCGAGCTTCCAAGCCTCAAACAAAGTAGGCGAGCTCATCTCTTGGACTAGCTGGTCATATGTCAAAGGAGAGTGTGCAGCAAGGCTCCTGTGAGTTACATGCCAGTGCTGCTGGGGTGCAACACTGTCAGCTGGAATCACCAAACTGGCTGCTGGGGGCACCTCCGATCCCCTTCATCCCATTTTACACCCTTGACCGGCATTGCCCTGCACCTGACTGGAAATGTTGTCCTGAAATTTTCTAGGGGAATCATCCCCCAGCCATCTCTTTTCAGTCTGAGCTGAAGCTCTGATAGAAATCCCAGGATTGCCCAGAAAATTCTGACCCAAAATCACAGGGCCATCATGTAGTCTTCCAGCACAAGGAAGGTACGTCACATCCACTCCCATGACAGGGGCAGGAACCTCTCCCAACACCCTCAGATGCGTCCTACATACCACTGAAGTCAGACACCCAGGGAGAACTTGGTTCCTCGACCAGCAGTTCCCCTGTATGCTGAGGTCCCATGACAGAAAAGGTCCCCTGTGCATTGGTATCTACTTCCATGGCAGCTGCCCCAGGTTCATCCAACTGGACAAACTTGCACTGACAGTCACCTTAGGCTCCTTCTTGGCTCTTTGCAAAGCCTGTACAATATCTGATAGACGCACACCCCTAGGCCTGGTGTCGGGCCGTTCCGGAGGTGCAGCCTGTCCGCCTGCTTGCCCAACCACCGTATGTGAAGGCCGGTACCCCACCAGAGGCCGGGCCGCCAGGGTCACCCTGAGGGCTCGATACAGCTGTAGCACCATGATCAGGAAGTTCAACATCACCCCCGCCTTGTACACCAGCGGGCACCTGGAAGAGGTCTCCTTTATATTACCTCCCCGGGGACCGACCATGACAGACGGTGCACTGCCTGGGAGCCATCAATGGCAACCCAGCACTTATGGCCAGCAGCTTCTACTCGGGTCACGGTCCACCCCATCATGCCAGCTGCCACGTTTCCCTGGAAAGCTTGGCTCCTTCCACACAACAACCTGTTGTCCAACGTTGGGTTCTAGGACACTCCAGCCCTTGTCTTTCTGCCTCAGCTTGAGGAACTTGGCCTCTAGCTTCTCCTTCCACGCCTGCTCAGCATCAGCTGGCAGCATCCTGGTATTTAGCATGAGAGGATTGATGGCAATGTCACCAAAGAACATGGGAGTCCTCAGGTTCAGCCTGTCTTCCACAGAACGTAGCCATGCAGATGTCACAATGGCAGATGACGTCCTTGGAATCCTCTCCACCAGCAGCACAGTCTTGATCTCTTGGATGGCTCTCTCCACCACCCCTTGCTGGCCGTGGCTCTCCCTGGGTGTAATCAGCAACTCTGGAAACTCTGGCAGGCTGGTTCTCACAGCACTCAAACTGAATGTCACACTGCAGCCGAACTCCAACCCAGGGTACCTGCTCCTTGTCAACTTCAGAGCAGCAATCAACGTAGGCTTCTCCATGTCAGGCAGGATCTCCAGGGTCTTGTATACTTGGTATATCTGTCCACTGCCACCAGCAGCTTCAAAACCCTGATTCTCTGAATATCCACCTGCACATGGCCTGCATGCAAAAAAGGAGACCTGGCATGAGACTGCCTGGGCTTTCTAGCAACTAGCCTGCACCTGCAAGCTTGAGCAACCTGTTGGCAAATGGAGTACAACTCACTTCCTCCCAGCCGTCTAGCAACTTGCAAAGACTGAGCTGCATGGCCAAACATGGTATGCAAACTTGAGGCAATGTCATACAAGAGAGAAAATCTTTTACTATCATTATTAGCACTCAAGGTATGTACAGATCCCTTATGTACAGGAGGCACCACTGGGGTCGTGCCTGTCAGACTGTCTCCAGCCCTATCCTCATCCTGACCATCTTGTGCCAGTCCTGCACGGTCAGAATGCTTCTGAGATCCACCTGGGTCCACAGCACCAGGTCCTCACCTCAGGTTCAGCACCGCCCTGTGGCGGGCACGTCGGCGAGTAACCACTGCTGCTACAGCTGGCATACTCTCTGTGGTAACCAAGCTTGCCCCATGGTGTCCAATTAATGGCCGGGCTCTATATCACAAGAGTATGGGGCTGCCCCTCACTGCCGTCACTAGCAGCTACATTACACACCCCTGGGGGCACCCTCCAGGGTTCAGGGATGTGTGCAGGATCCAGTCAATGATCAACAGCCTTGCCCTTGCCCTTGTCCTGGGATGGACCAGCCAGCATTCTCCTTGCTGCCACCCTGGGCTGGCTTGCTCTGACCTTCCTGCCTCAGGTACGAGGGACACTCATTCCTGAAGTGACCCTTCCCTTGGCAGAAATAACATTCCACTTGACTGATGTCCCGTGAGGTCCCACTGCTGGGCCCAGCCTTGGGAGGACCACCAACCCTCTTGAAGTCAAAGTGGGACTGTAAAGGTCCCGTCTTCGGAGGTGTCCCCCGTCCATGCAGCCATTCTTCCACGCCCCCTCCTGGACCTTCCTCGACCCCTGAACGAGGCCTCAGGCCCCCTTGAGGACGCTGGACCCCCGTGGCCCGATCCCCTCATGGACTTCACTGCAGGCTCAGCCATGCCTCCTCGTCCCCTTGACGTGGGCGCTTCCCGCCTACAAACTTGCCACTGAAGCACTCGTACAACTGGTCCGTCATCATTGGCAGCCCATCCATGGACTTGGCGCATGTGTATATATAGACACGTTGTCCATCGTGATTGGATCCAGCTGCAGCGACTTGAGAAAGTCGCCCATGGCCATGCATTCTGTCCGCACAGAAGAGCCCCTTAGCCATGGCGTCCTCGCGCAGCTTACAGAAGTCTTCAAACGCATGGACCACCAACTGCCCCTTGTTAGGCTTGTAGTCCAGGTACTCCTGCTTCAAATGAGAACCATCTATGGTCCTCTTGTCGCTTAAGAACACCCTGAGGCGCGCCATGAACGCGACCCAGGTATCCCCGGCTGAATGACGCTCTCGGACGAACTTAAATAGCCGCCTTGCCGACTGCCGTATGTAGGCACTTGACGCTAGAATGCGAAGCTTGTCTCCCGTGTAGATATTATCCGTGTACAGGTTCATATCCTCCAGCATTCTCTCAGCGTCTCTGGGCTGCCAATTGTCTTTGATTGACTGAAATTGGCTTATTAGTACAGCATAGCCCTCGGCTACCGTCAGCCGTCAGTAGGTGCAGCTTGGGCCGCTGCTGGCGCGTTCTGAGCGCCCTGAGACCCCTGGCTCTGATCATTATCTAGCTAGACCAGGCTGATCCCCTAGTGCAGGCCCTCCTACTCGTCCACCGCGTCCATCCATATCAGCGCCGCGCCGTTGCTCGAAGCCGACCCCACGTCCACGTTGGTCTGATGCTCCCTCACTCACGTGGGCCTGGTTTAGGTCCATTACAGGCTAGCCAACTGGCCAGGCAGTAATTAAAGCAATATACACTGCTGAACCAAAAAGAAGATGACAAGTGTTACCCACTAGTCAAGCCCACCACTGTCACCCGCTGGCGCCACCCGGTTCTCCTTGTCACTGTCGCTGTCGCTGCCGCTGCTGTCACTGTCACTGATGAACTCTGGCACCCTGCTGCCACCAGCCGCGTCGTCAGCCCGCTGTCGGCTCGCAATGACAGCGTCGTCACCGTTGGCGTGGTAAACAGGCGACAGCCCGTCGTTGCCGCCCCGCGGGTTATACCTTGGCACCTCGCGATCGCCAAGCTCCTCGTCGCTTAAATCCTCGACCCCCACAGCACCTGCTTCGAGGTCGCTATCGTAACCACGAGAGGCGGACGTCTCCCACTGCGTTAATTACACGCACTACTGAGAGGTTGGGGTGACTCCTGAAGCGGCACTCTCCGCCACTCCGGATTTCTGTCGACAATCCTGCCGACTCGCGTCGCACGCTGATTTCCAGCGATGGCTTCTTCATTCAGCCGACTCGATCTCTGCTACCCGCCTGTAGCGCTCCACCACTCGTCGCTCCCGTCGAACTGGTCCCGCAGCAATGCCCCCGTCACCCACTGCGCCTGCAAACGCACGTTGTGCGCTCAAACCTGCCGCTGCCTGCGCGAGCTCTCGACGCACCGCACCAGCTGGCCCCGCAGCTTCTCCTCGCCTGGCCACCAACTCCTCGCGCACCCGGTTGACCAACGCTGTGATTACGGACTGCATATTCCGACCAGACCGTGCAGCTCTCGTTCAATGTCGTCTACATACGCTTCGGTGCACAGGAACGACGATGGTCCGGACGTGCTGCAAGATGCGCTCCCAGTCCTCGACCTGGTCGTCAACGAAGTACTGCGCAATTAAGTTGCGATCAACAGGTGGCTGATCTGCAAGCAATAAGGATAAATCTCGAACAACACGACGCGATTCAGGGGATATAGAACCACCAGCAGCAGACTGCCGATCGAGGAATTAACCGGAAATCCTGCTGCCACGGTTCTTCCTGCACCATTCGACACCGACGAGCTTCACCACGTCGTCAACGCTGCACGCAGCACACAGCAACATGTACAACCCTCCTGGTCGTTCCGTCGAGACTGCTTGTAATAATTGAGTTAACGTTTCTAAGTGCAATCTATAAGGGATATTGTTGCAATGCAGCAATTATGCGAATGTGGTTGGAACGGCCGGAGCTTTGTTAAAAATGGATAGGATTACAGCACTCAGACACTTGAGGGCTTAGGCACGAGCTTGCCAAGTCAAGGCAACACACGTGAGGCGGTCTCGCAAGATGACCAGTTGGCACTGGCCTATTCTTTATATACTAAAAATATAATTATACTTACAGCAGAGTGAAATCACTCGAACCAAAGCAAACACCCAGCTATAAACCTATATACAGAGCCATGTCAAAGCTCTATACTACGATAAGACCAATGGAAACGCCTAACGGGAGGAACCTAATAATAGCCCTGCTGCACCGCAAAATCAGCCCGCGTACGGCGGAGCATGATGTCAGCCATGGCCCGAGTCAGCGCCACCGACAAGCGCTGACGCCAATATGACGTCCAGGTCCGCGCCGACCATGGGGCCCGCTGACCCTCCAGGTCCAGCCGGTCCTCCCGGAGCCGGCAACACTCCTTGAAGAAGGCGGAGGTCAGGGGCCCCATGGCCCCAAACTCCTCCAGGACAAAGGGCACCACACGATGGTGCCCGACGTCGCCGTAGGCCAGGAGCTTGGCCCGCTCCGCCCGGTCCGCCGTGTAACCTGCCGTGAGGGAGGCCCCAGCCACGTGGCTAAGAGCCAAGGGCCGCGCCACCGAAACGTCAATAAGCAGATGCCGGCCACCCCCCTCAATTAAGTCCAGCACCACGATGTCAGGCCGGTGGTTGGGGGAATAGAAGGCAGCGCCATCCGCATCCTCGGACCGGATGTTCGCGTGGGGGAAAACCGACCGAATCATGGCGAGCACCACCGTCAGGAGGACAGTGTGCAAATACAAATACCAATTCTGATTCTGTTGGCCCCCCATGCAGGCAAGGTAGTGAGTCCCCGTGGGATCCAGTGGCTTCCCACAGCTACCACAAGGCCGCCCGGCCGGATTCAACAAGAGGCTGCGGGGAAAATAGCTGGTGCCGGAGCGCCACCGAGTAGTGGCTGGGAGCCAAGGCGAATGGGGGGGCCATGGGAAGGTACGCCGAGCCCACACTCCGCAAGGAAAGCGAGAACAGCCACGCACGTCCCTGGGCGTTGAGGTCCGCGAAAAGAGCAATCCAATCAGCCGTGTGCAGAATACCCGCGTAGGTTTTCTGGTGTTTATCGATGACGCGAGCAGGGAATGCGGCGGGAGATTGAACGGAGGCGACCGAGGGAGTGCCGCGAGGGAGGTGGCGCTGTACCGCCTGAGCGGCACGGACGGGAGAACAGGCCTGCTGGATCTCAGCATAGGCCTCCTGGATGGCGGTGACGAAGGGCAAAGGGCTGCTGGGGTCCAGGAGGTCAGGCGCTGCCGTTGCCAAAAGGGGCAGGAGCCGGCAGCTTTCCGCCCACGACTGAGCGACGGAGCCCAAAAATGCTGCTGGGGCCAGCCGGGCGGCACGAGTCAGACCACAGCCACCCATCCGTGCAGGCAGGGAGGCAATGCGAATAGCATGTGGCGGGAGGTCGGGGCCCGGGACCAGCTGCGCCAAGGCCGACTGGATGCGTTCGTCGTGGCCCTCGGCGGCCAGCCGGACCTGAGCCGGAAGAGCGCCCCGGAGCCAGTGAACGACGCGAGGGTGAGCGCAAAACCACAGAAGCAGACCCTTGGTCTGCGAATCATGAAGGCGCGCAATCAAGGGCAGTACCTCAGTGCATGCCTCGAGGGCGGCCCGCAGAGCATCGATGACAAACGCGGGGTCACCAACCGGAACGCCGAGGACATCCAACCCATGGAGGCGCTCGTCCCGGCCCAAGAGCTGGGGCGGAAAGCCGGAGCAATCACCTTGGGGCGAGTACACCGCGCACTTGGCCAGGGTCAACTGGAGGTTGATGTCGGCCACCGCGGTCTGCAGTGCCAGCAGAGCCGCGGTGGTGTCCGGCACAGGGCCCAGAAGGTAGATATCATCCAAGTAGGCTTGAATAGCGACCGCCGGGTGGGCAGCATGGACCGCTTGGAGGCAACCCTGGAGGGGGGCGGCAAAGTACAGGGGTCCCAGGGGGTCCCCTTGCTGGGTGCCCGACCGCGACAGCAGGCCGCCGCGAGTGCCGTCCTCCATGATGTGAACCAGTTGGCCGGGCTGGCCGTAGCACACGGCTGTCCAAGCGTACAAGTCCTCGAAGGACTCCATGACTGCCGCAAACATGCTGGCGCGGGACAGACTGTTGAACGCGTTGTGGCAGTCGACCTTGACGACAGCGTGGGTGGGGTGGGCCTCGAGGTAGGCCTGCACCGAATGGATGAGGATATCCGCCCCGCCTGGAGTCGTCACCCCCAGCTGGGCCGCCACTGAGGTCTTACCCGCTGCGAGGGGCGGGCAGAAAAAGGCACGGAGCTCGGGCGCCCTTTGGCGGCAGATCACTTTGCCCACGAGCTTGCGGACTCAGCACCTCATCGCAGGCGATCGGGCGCACCTTGCCCTCAGGGGGGGGGCAAGACACCCTTGAGCAGAGCGAGGAGGCGAGCGCCCGCTAACCACTCGCGCGCAGCGGGAGGAACGCGACCAGCCGCCAGGTCAATGAGGGTGTCAAAGAGAATGTCCTCGCCCCCGTGCCCCACCAGGACCTCCAAGTGCTCGTAGCGCCAGCCCGACGGCCCGGTAGAGGAAGCCCGCGGGACCGCACGCATCACCTCCAGGAAGCAGTCGCGGTCCAGCCGGAGGGGGGCCGGCAGGGGGTCCGGCACGGGCAGCTGGAATCCGGGCTCCGCAGGGTGAAGAGCCTCCAAGGCCGCCAGGGTAGCCGCATTGGCGGGGGCCAGCTTGGCCATTTCCAAGCGGGTCATGGCCCGGCTGAGCTGCCCCTCGCGGACGAGGCGGATGACGTCGGCGGCCACCCGCTCGAAGTTGACCTCCCCCGACAGCCGGGCCGTGCGCGGGGGCGGCACGCCAAACAGCCCCTCCCAGTCCCCCTGCAGAAAGCGTCGGCAACGGGCAATAACCGCACCCTAGAGGCCGCGCACACCACGCCCGAGAGGGGTGAGGAGCAGGCGGGGGGTCACCATGTGCAGTTTAAAGCCCAGCAGGTCGTCCGGAGCGGCGTGCATGCGCGCCGGAGAGAAACGATCATCAAGTTTCGTTTAAGTGGCCAGCCGGAGCGGCTGCTTAGGTTTTAGCGGGCAAGTGTTCGAAGCGCGTCATTGGTGAATTACTCGGGAACTTGGGTTTCCCCGCGAAACTCCAACCGCACGTTCAGATTTCCAAATCTCAAGTAAAGTTCGGCGCAACTTTCTGAACGGGGGCAGTTGACGAGCAGCATTCCTCCGGACGAATGAATTGCGTTCCATACTTGCGCAAAATTTTGAAAGGTAGCTTGCGTGCAGCCCTACTAAAATTTGCGCGGACGTTCAGATTTCCAAATCTCAAGTAAATTTCGGCGGAACTTTCTGAACGGGGGTAGTTGGCGGGCAGCGTTCCTCCAGACGAATGAAATGCGTTCCATACTAGCGCCAAATTTTGAAAGGTAGCTTGCGTGCAGCCCTACTAAAATTTGCGCGAAGTGTGGGACTGAAAATTCGTAACGGAAACTTTTTGGTAGTTGCCGTCACTTCCTCTTGTGCAAACGTGTGGGAGTGAAAATTCGTAACGGAAACTTTTTGGTAGTTGCCGTCACTTCATTTTGCGCGAGTGTTGGGCTGAAAATTCGTAACGGAAACTTTTTGGTAGTTGCCGTCACTTCCTTTGGTTCGACTGAAAATTCGCTGAAATTCGCTGAATTCGTACCGTAGCCTAATTTTTAGTACCTCGAAGTGACGGGGCACCTAAAAATTTGCCCACAAGTACACTTGGCAGCGCGCTCACTGGGAAAAATTGTACAGCCGCTCCGGCGGGCCACTTGAACGAATTGTAATGGCACATTGCGCGAAAAGGCTACGCGCGCGGTGTGGGAGGTCGGTCAGGGTAGACGTCGGGTTGATGGCGCATGCATCCCAGGGAACCGTGTCAAGCCAACGCCAACTGGCCGAGTAGTCGGGCGGCGGGGGCTGGGAGCCGAGGCGGGAGGGGGGGAGGGGGCCGGGACGGCTGGCCGGTTGAGGGGCCGTTGAGCAACACAGGCGCGCGCGTGCTGAGCGCGCCCGTGAATGGAGTACACCCGCTGGCAGTGAGCTTCCGGGCACCGGTAACAGCTCATGGCCTGCAGATCAGCCGCGCCGAGATTGGGGTGCACAGCGCGAAGGTGCTGGCAGAGGAGGTTACGGTTGTGGAACACACCAGCACACGTGGACCCCGTGGGAAGCAGCACGGCACACCGGTGAAGGCCGTCGGCGGGCGCTGAGTGGCGGGGAGCGGCGCCAGCAAAGGCACTGGTGGGGCCTGCGGCGTCTCCCCTGGCAGCCGGGCCGGCAGGCGCGCGCACCACGACCCGACCAGCGCCCGGCATGCCCGCCGGGGCCACGGAGGAGGCAGTGCCCACCGGGGAGACCCCCAGCGGAGGGGGATCGAGAACGCCGGCGCCCCTCCCAGGGGGACGCGCCAGCGCGCCCGCGACCACCCCAGGCCCCGGCAACGAGGCCGGGGGCGGCGGCCGAGGGGCCGGGGAGGCAGCTGGCCCCGGGGCCCGGTGGGGACCCTGCAGGGGACCCAGCGAGACCGGGGGCGGGCCGAGAGGAAGCGCAGTCCCATGGGGCGGCACAACAGCCCGGCACAACGGGCAGCGCGGCGCGGAGTGGAGCAAGCTGCGCGCGATGCACGCTTGATGGAATGTGTGGCCGCACGCGGGCAGGCGACACAAGCCATCCCCCGGCCGGAAGGGCTCAAGGCAGATGGCACAGGAGCCCGACTCGGGGTCGTCCCCCTCGATCCAGAAGGGACCGGACATGAGGGGGGGGCGGGTCCCAGCCGGCCTCCCAGCAACCCGGGAGAGCAGCAATCCGGGCGCGCGAGAGGATGCCGACCGGTTGGTCAGCCGCGGGGTGCCATTGGTGCGGGATGCCTGCCAACTCCAGGATGTCGTGGAGGAAGGCAGAAACAGGCGTCCCCGCGGTTAGGGGCTGGGCGCGCCCGGCCGAGGCCACCAAGATGGCCTGGCCGCCCTGAACCGCGATGGGGGCCCCGAACTCCACACGCAGCATGGCGGCCTGCGCCAGGCTGAGGGAGGTGATGAGAAAGCCCCCACTGGCAACCGGGCCGGGAGGCGGGGCCTGGGCGTCCAAGAAGAGGCGAAGCTGCCGCGGGGACATGAGGCCCAGGTCGGCGCCGCCCGCGAGGTAGGCCGCCCGCACCGAGACCTGAGCGTCTCGGGCCACCGCCGTGACGACCTCGACCACCTCCTGACCCACCCGCTCGTCCAGGGAAAGCAGCTCTTCCTGCCGGGCGGCCGGGAGTTGCCACGGCAGCCGGCAGCTGGCGTGATATCCTTCCAAGACATACCCCCAAAGAGTCGAGGCCGTCACCGGGGGGGCGGCGGAAAGAAATGTCGCCCGCACGCGCGCCACTAGGGCCAGGAAGGCCGGGGGCCGAGGGAGCGAGGGGAAGGCGGCCTGCAACCCGACCACGTCCAGCAACAAAGGGCAGTACGCCCAAGAAAAGGTGGCTCGGCCCACCACGCCGACACCGCGCCTTTATATACTTGTTCACTGTGCTTTGCTAGGCGTGAGCAGCATTGTCTGGCCTGCTCAGGACCCTGTACAGTAACAATATAAACCTGTACAGCGTCCAGATCATATTATACAGCAGGTCTGCTATACAGGCACAGTGACCACAGAGTACAGTCCACACAGTGATTATTGCATCGATAATTGATGCATCCAATAGTCCTCGACTAAGCCTGCGGTACCAACAGAGCACAGGTTAAGGTTCCTATTTCCTGCGTACGACGTATTAATCCAATACCGTCGTAGGTACAGCACCTAATTCCTGTCAGCCCAGGAATTACTGTCGGCCCAGTATGCCGTCGGCACGTATTCACGCACGACTTGGAAGAACAGCCTGCTCGCGCTCGCGCGCGACCGGTAAGTCGGAACGTCATAACTTTCTTGATACTTGTCGGAATGAACTCGTTCCGGTGCCGCTGGAATCGTACAGATATGCCGAATCAGGAACATGCCAATGCGCTTGGCGTTAACTGTAAGGCCGGCCCCTTTCCCTTGCTCCTCACCTTTGACACCATGGCGGATAAGATGGAGTTCCTCAAGCGTCGCAAGCGGCTTGGGGGGACCTCCTACACGCTGGACGACGACTTGACCTTGACGCAGCAGCAACGGCGACGGGAGCTATGGCCGACCTACCTCCAGCTCCGGCAGAGTCACGGCGGGGCAGAAGCCGGTCTACTGGAAGGGGCGGACATCTACGTCGCCCACAAGCCCTGGCAGGCGACCCCTGCCGCCCCAGCCACCCCAGCCACCCCAGCCACCCCAGCCTAGGGAATATATAGCAGTAGTGTAGACTAGAAAGCTTAGCGATGTTGCCATGTACATGTATGCCTACGTGATGGGCCCACACCAGCCCTTGCAATAGCCGTAGCAAAAATTTCGAGTCATGCTTTGCCCATGCAGGGAGTTACTCTCTGCTGAGATGCCATGCACCAGCTATAGCCTAGCCATATATATCTTCCATATGGGTGGCTGCGGTCTGACTCGTGCCGCCCGGCTGGCCCCAGCAGCATTTTTGGGCTCCGTCGCTCAGTCGTGGGCGGAAAGCTGCCGGCTCCTGCCCCTTTTGGCTACGGCAGCGCCTGACCTCCTGGACCCCAGCAGCCCTTTGCCCTTCGTCACCGCCATCCAGGAGGCCTATGCTGAGATCCAGCAGGCCTGTTCTCCCGTCCGTGCCGCTCAGGCGGTACAGCGCCACCTCCCTCGCGGCACTCCCTCGGTCGCCTCCGTTCAATCTCCCGCCGCATTCCCTGCTCGCGTCATCGATAAACACCAGAAAACCTACGCGGGTATTCTGCACTCGGCTGATTGGATTGCTCTTTTCGCGGACCTCAACGCCCAGGGACGTGCGTGGCTGTTTTCGCTTTCCTTGCGGAGTGTGGGCTCGGCGTACCTTCGTGCTCTTCCCATGGCCCCCCATTCGCCTTGGCTCCCAGCCACTACTCGGTGGCGCTCCGGCACCAGCTATTTGCCCCGCAGCCTCTTGTTCCGGCCGGGCGGCCTTGTGGTAGCTGTGGGCAGCCGCTGGATCCCACGGGGACTCACTACCTTGCCTGCATGGGGGGCCAACAGAATCAGAATTGGTATTTGTATTTGCACACTGTCCTCCTGACGGTGGTGCTCGCCATGATTCGGTCGGTTTTCCCCCACGCGAACATCCGGTCCGAGGATGCGGATGGCGCTGCCTTCTATTCCCCCAACCACCGGCCTGACATCGTGGTGCTGGACTTTGAGGGGGGTGGCCGGCATCTGCTTATTGACGTTTCGGTGGCGCGGCCCTTGGCTCTTAGCCACGTGGCTGGGGCCTCCCTCACGGCAGGTTACACGGCGGACCGGGCGGAGCGGGCCAAGCTCCTGGCCTACGGCGACGTCGGGCACCATCGTGTGGTGCCCTTTGTCCTGGAGGAGTTTGGGGCCATGGGGCCCCTGACCTCCGCCTTCTTCAAGGAGTGTTGCCGGCTCCGGGAGGACCGGCTGGACCTGGAGGGCCAGCGGGCCCCATGGTCGGCGCGGACCTGGACGTCATATTGGCGTCAGCGCTTGTCGGTGGCGCTGACTCGGGCCATGGCTGACATCATGCTCCGCCGTACGCGGGCTGATTTTGCGGTGCAGCAGGGCTATTAGGTTCCTCCCGTTAGGCGTTTCCATTGGTCTTATCGTAGTATAGAGCTTTGACATGGCTCTGTATATAGGTTTATAGCTGGGCGTTTGCTTTGGTTTGAGTGATTTCACTCTGTTGTAAGTAATTATATTTTTAATATATATCTTCCACCTGCTTTGACATGGCTCTGTATATAGGTTTATAGCTGGGCGTTTGCTTTGGTTTGAGTGATTTCACTTTGCTGTAAGTAATTATATTTTTAATATATATCTTCCAACAAGTTTAATATATATCTTCCACCCCATATGTCATGCAGGCCTCCTAGGCCCTCTCCCCAAGCCGCACTGTGTGAGCTCAATTAGGAGGCATGAACCATCATAGCGGTGCATGCAGGTGCACCTTGTGCACCCAGAGCAGGTGATATATAGTTGTACATCCTACACCTGCAGGTTGTCGCCCTGATTGTATTACAAACCCATAGATGCCCCTTTCTCAGGGCTATGTGTTACATATGCTCCCCACGGAGCTCTGTTAACCCTATTATATTAACCCTATTATATTAAATTTAATAATATAATATAATATAATATAATATAATATAATATAATATAATATAATATAATATAATATAATATAATATAATATAATATAATATATATAATATAATATAATATAATATAATATAATATAATATAATATAATATAATATAATATAATATAATATAATATAATATAATATAATATAATATAATATAATATAATATAATATAATATAATATAATATAATATAATATAATATAATATAATATAGTATAATATAATATAGTATAATTGTAACGACTAAAAATGTTGTGTTTGCAACAGCCTCAGTATAAGCATTAGCGTGAAAAGATCTTTATTATACCTGGGTTAGAGTCTTGACAGATAACTTCACGTCCAGAGAAGCAATGAAGATGAAGCTTCAACAGTTAAGGGATTGAGTCCCCACCCTTGTTAGACACAACAGACAAGTTGTTTCCAAGTCGACTATCTGTTGAAGTTATAGTTGACTTTTGGCAAGGGTTGATTGCTTGATGAAACAAGGAAATCCTTGAATTACACCATAGGTTTGGTTCCCACGTACGCTGTCTCCCCCGACCGCCACAAACAGGATAAAAGTCATCGTGCATGCAGAGTCGGCTCAATCCTAACCCGAAAGGACCAATCAAATGTGAGGATCACTCAAGGTAAGATCCTGTCCTCAGAATCCACAACACAACACAAGGCCAGCACTACAGAATCTCCGTGACCTGGAACAAGATCCATCAGGTACAAAAGTCTTAACTCGTCGTCTGTCCCTGGTCCTCTACGGAGGACTGAGTTGAACTCAGTCCTCTCTAGAGGACCGAGTTTTTGGGTTTCGTAGAAAATTCGCCCCGGTCAGAATGTTTGACAAAAAAATTCTCTCAAAATTTATTCAAATACTACGTGAAAAGATCTTTCTTGGACATATTTTTGGGATTTTTTTGGATTTGGTATGCGCGGCTAACTGTACGGTCAAAGTACAGGTGGTAAGGGTACTTTTCCACGTGAAACGCGAGTTCCGGAAATGCACGACCTAGCCATGGCGGCTCGCGCCCATGCATGCAGTTTACGTTTGCGGACGAGTTAGCCGTCCAAACTCAGTAAATAGATTTAACATGCCCTAAAGATGATATAAATCAATTTTTAGCTCGCGGGGATGCGATTTACCCGGTGTCGGCACTGTTCTTGCTGGAAAAAACTGCGATAAGGCAGGTCGACGGAATTGATTACTGCGCTTGCTTTCCGGCGCAATTTCAATGGCTGATAGGTTTCTTTCTACATGTTAACATGAGTTGCATTAGAATATATTGAATGACAGTATAGATTTGATGATCTCGACCATTCTGTCACGTCATGGTCTATGTGCCGCAAAGTGCCACTTTTGCGGGCACCGCCTGGGCCAAGGTAACGCCAGCCGTGCCAGGTAAAGCCGGATAATCGTTGCCTCTTCGTTCCTTGATGTTCGTACATGAGTTTAAGCTTGCGAGGCGTTGTCAGGTTCAAGTCTTGATGCTCTTTCTTGACCGTTGCCTGCCCCTCTCTAAAACCCCCTTTTCAGATGATGTTAGCAGGCATTTGCCTTAACCCAGTGTAGTTGTGCAGGGTTTTAGGAGCTGTGCAGGTTTAAACACCTTCATAGATGTTAGTTATTCTTTTGCTACGTTCATACTGCATGATTGTGTGGCCACGGGCTGCGTCAAGGGTGCATTCAAGCTTTTACGGGTGAGTGAAAAGTCTTGGTGACAAACCACTGCCATCATGTGCCAGCAACTATGTTGGCCACATCATGGCAAGGCAAAACAGTTATAGCCATATCTATTGTTGTTTGAAACAATGGAAATATGCTTAACCTACCCATTATATTGGTGGTTGACACTTATAACATAACCCTTTGTTGGTAGGTATCCAAGCCCATTCCCTACATGTATGCATGCATAGGCTCTCACTACATGATAAGGCATGATATACCTGAAGTATGATGATGCAAGTGTGTTGTCCTGTAATGCTTGAAGGGAAATGAGTTGATTGGGATGGTTGGTGGCCACGGTGATGTAGTATGACCGCACTTACATGCTAGCAAAGTTAGCAAAAGCCCCATTCCTCTCCTGAGGACTGAGAGTTTTTTAATTGTTTCAGGCAGTTGCAGTGGCCAAATGGAGCCCAGTTTTTTGCCACGCTTCAAGAACTATGTTGTTTACATGCCTATATTTTTTCTTCATGCACCAGGATTTGATTGAATTTTTCCCACTCGTTCTTATCCCGAAAAATGCAAATTCGCGAGGGGCGCCCAACGTCCGTGTAATTTTCAGGTGTTCGGGTCAAGTTTTCACATATGCAGTATTTTTGCCAACAAAATGATATCTAGTACACCCCAGATCCACATCAAAACATTTGGGATGGACCCCCCACCTAGTCGCTACACGCGGTTGAAAATTGTCAACTCAGTCCTCCTGTGAGGACTGAGTTGGGACAGACGACGAGTTAAAGAGAATCTATGACTGGCTGAACTAAACCATTCAAAGTACCCCACGCGGATCAGGCCACGACCAATGAGGGTAGAACAATAATTCGACAAATCT
This sequence comes from Mesostigma viride, assembly GCA_009746045.1. Lineage (NCBI taxonomy): Eukaryota > Viridiplantae > Streptophyta > Mesostigmatophyceae > Mesostigmatales > Mesostigmataceae > Mesostigma > Mesostigma viride. The sequence continues at coordinate 2,621,813 of RPFO01000002.1, forward strand.
CAGCAGGCCCAATCTCCATCATACGTCGAAGCCTCCTAACCTTCCAAATAATTGTCCCCAAGAACTCATAATAAGATCAACAGTAGGAACTCCTGCCAGAGAAATAAGGTCAGGAACCAAGCCACGCCCATCTTTCCCATGGCTATGCCCATTCCCCTGCGCCCTTGGATCAGCGTGACTATGGATTTTATCTGTGGTCTACCCATGTCAGATGGTGGCAATGACAGGATCCTTGTGGTCATGGACAGACTTTCCAGGATGTGCCATCTGATTCCTTGCAATGCTCACCTCACCGCTGCACAGTGTGTGGACCTGTTTATGAAGGAGATCTACCGTCTGCATGGCATGCCTAGAGTGATCATCACTGATCAGGACCCCCTCTGGTTGTCAGGGTTTTGGAAGTCATTCTTTGACATCCTAGACACTAAGCTGGCCTTCGGTGTGGCGTACAGGTGTGCCAGTACTGGTGCGGTGGAGAGGATGAACAGAATTGTCAGGGAGTGTCAAAAGCACTATTGTACCCACGACAACAAGGACTGGGACAAGAAGCTACCTTTCATAGAGTTCGCCATCAACAACTCTCCCCTGGCTCCTCACCAGATGTCACCCTTCGTGATCTGCAATGGCCAGTGTCCCTTGACACCATTCGACTTGGAACTGCCTGACAGAGACGCTGAAGGCCCTTTCCAGCGACGCCTTGGTTCAGTCCAGCAGTTGTTGGCTTCCTTCCAGGAGGCTCACAGCATTGTGGCTACCCAGCTGTTGAGGACACAGGACAAGTACCTAACCAAAGCCTGGCAGCAAACGGTGGCCAGTCATTCCTTTGTAGCTCCCGGGGACTTGGTGTTGTTGGAAGCCAACAGAGTGCTGCCTGAAAAGGAGCAATGCAGGAAACTGCAACCCCTCTGGTTGGGTCCTTACCCAGTGTTGGCTACCTTTCACTATGGTACTGTGGTCCAGGTCCAGGTGCCTTCCCACTGGAAGCTGAGGAATAATATTTTTCACCTAGCCCAGCTGAAGCTGTACAGGCGTAACACCCTGCCAGGCAGATTGTCTGCCCCCTTGCCTTATGAGTTGGATTCTGAGGGGGAGAAGATCTATGAAGTGGAGCGGTTGTTGGCTCATAGGGTGAAAGGGAAGGGTAGGACTAAACAGCTGCAGTTTAAGGTACACTGGAAGGGGGAGCTAGAGGTGACTGCTACGTGGCTGTGGTTGTCTGATCTCACCAACAGTCATTCTGCTGTACTAGACTATTGCCAGCGTCATGGGATTACCTTGCCTGAGTGGTATGTCATGGGCTCTGGGCGGAGTGCTCCCCTTCATAGCTCCCAGTGAGCACTGCTAACTCCCTTTTTGGTGCTGTGTGTCTGTGGTTGCCAGCCATGGCAGACGCCCATCCTGAGGGGACACCCAGGCCACCTGCCCAACTTCAAGAGGACGTGAGGGCTACGTATGTGTTTCAGCATGACTACGCTGCATGGCCCCAGAGCTACAGGCACTCCGCTCCAGGAAGACGCTGGGTTTGTGGAAGCCCATTTTCTCAACCTGTTCCAGCGTATGGTACATGATCAGCAGCGCCACGATCAGCGTCACGGGGCTCTGATGACAAGGTTGAATCAGGTTGAGGGTCTGGTCAATCAGATGGCAGAACACTTGAGGGCTGGACACCTTCCATCTGTGGGTTCGGCGGTGCCTGCAGCCTCTGAGGCTCAGGTAGCTCAGGAGGCTATCCCTACCCCGGTGGCCTCAGTTCCCTCCCCTATGGAGGCCACTCCACCTTCTAAGGTGGTGGTACACTTGCCCAGGTCTGTTGTCCCAACAAAACAGGTGGAGCAGTATTTGGACCACCGCAAGTGTGTTCCTGAACAGTGTGAGTGGTGCAAATCCTTGTAGTCACAGCCATGCAAGCTCTGGACCAGACAGTGGTGGAGGAGGGTGAACTAGTACCTGAGGGTATGGTAGAGCTGGCCCTGGACTGTTTGCCCCCCAGTCTTTGTGAGATTGGCTCACCCATGGTGGCTTACATTATGCACACCGTCTTTGCAGAGTATCCTTGGCCCTCGTTTGACACGAGGCCTGTGGAGGGACAGGATCTGCTGGCTGCCCTGCCCAGTGAGTTGAGATTGGCTTTCGAGGAGCTGAAGCCAGTTGATTATTCCCAGACCTACTCTGAGCTGATCGAGCAAGCTGTCAGGAAGGGAGAGTTTGACATGACTCCGTCGTCCAGCTGCTCTGTGCTGTCCTGTTTTCCACACAAGGACACCACCGTCTTCGTGGGGCTGCAGTTACCAAAGTTCCCTCACGAGCTGAGGGCCAGGCTCACGCCCCTGAGGGTGTTGGTACCCATCCTGGGGGCCAGGTGGGGGCCTGTCAAGGCCTTAATTCTACAGCTGTGGTGGTCCTACAGCAGCTGGCTATGTCGCCATAAGACTGCTAGTGGCTGGGTCTTCGACCCCCTCAGACAGGCTGTGGTAATTACGCTGTCCTACCCTGCCCAGTGCAGTAGGTTTTCAGCTGAGTTGGGCAAGGCTGCTGAGACCTGCCTGGCTGTTCAGGTCAGCAGGAACTGGCCAGATCTGGTGTCCATGGTGGAGCATTTCCCAGTGTTTGGAACGAGGGGGAAGGATACGAAGAAGGGGGATTGGTTCACTCTGTGAAGGGTTTCCAGGATGGTTGGAGATTGGGCTGTGGAGTGAGGTGGGGAACCAGAATGGGGGAGGCCAGTTCTGATGTCCAGTCCAGATTTCCAGCAAGGCCAGTTTCCTGAGTTATTGGTAGTCTTTGCAGTTGTATTATCCAGGCATGGTTGCCTGTGTGTTAGATCCCTTGATGACATTTCATGGTAGAAGAACTTGTCTTATTATTCAGGGTTGATCATGATCAGATGATAATGAGATAGGAGGCCCCTTTGGGGGATGTAAAAACCCACTTGCTTGTCCCAAGAGGTGGTGGACTTCCTGTTTATTGTTGTGTTGTTCTTGTGGAGGTTGTTGCTTTATTCTCCTTGGTTTCTAGGAACTGGGAGTTCCTGTCTTGAGGGGGAGATATGTAACAACCAAATGTTACATCCAAAGTTTTCCTACTGTTGATCTTATTATGAGTTCTTGAGGACAATTATTTGAGAAGTTAGGAGGCTTCGACGTCTGATGGATGTTGGGCCTGCTGAGATCTGTCGAATTGATTGTTCTACCCTCATTGGTCGTGGCCTGATCCACGTAGGGTACTTTGCATGGTTTTGTTCAGTCAGTCATAGATTCTCTTTAAGACTTTTGTACCTGGTGGATCTGGTTCCAGGTCATGGAGATTCAGCATGTGCTGGCCTTGTGTTGTGTTAAAGATTCTGAGGATAGGATCTTACCTTGAGTGATCCTCACTTTTGATTGGTTCTCTCGGGTTAGTTAGGGTGGGGCCGACTCTGCGTGCACGACGACTTTTATCCTGTTTGTGGCGGCCGTGCATGTGTGCGTACGTGAGAACTGAATCTATGGTGTAATTCAAGGATTTCCTTGTTTCATCAAGCAAACAACCCTTGCCAAAAGTCAACTATAACTTCAACAGATAGTCGACTTGGATATAACTTGTCTGTTGTGTCTAACAAGGGTGGGGACTCATTCCCTTAACTGTTGAAGATCCATCTTCATTGCTTCTCTGCATGGACGTGAAGTTATCTGTCGCGACTCCAACCCAGGTATAAAGATCTTTTCACACCAATGTTGATACTGAGGCTGTTGCAAACACAACATTTTTAGTCGTTACACGGGGTAAAATTGGCTCTTTTTGTCAAAATGTCAAATGTCGAAGGGCGGGGGCCGAGATTTATTAATTAAGAGACCTGTACTTTGAAATTAAAGAGGTACATGCCTCTAGCGACATATATCAAGGAGACAACCAGCGCAGGCCAGAAATCGGGAGAATCCGGACCATGGTATGTATATGTTTGGAGGCGAGTTTCTATTGGCGTAAATGTGAAGTATTGTACGACAAAATGTCAATTAATTAATTAGACAACATGTCAAGGGTGACGGAAAGTACTGAAGTCGCGGAGACGTTTCCAGATCGATTGCGCATTCGACGGTTAAAAGGCAGAGAAGCGGTTGATTGGTAGTACTGTACGACGGCGTTGGACGGAATTTCCGGTCAGCTGGATGCGGACTTTGCATCTCACGTTGTACATGGAAATTGGAAAAGAGCCGTTGCGTCACGCTGTGCTGTGGCGAACTTTTTCTCCGCCGTGATGGCACGGTGCCAAATATGCCATGAGCGACGAGGTAGCCATGTCTGACGGCGGAGCTCATAACTTTCACGTTTGGGCACCAAATTCGGCTGTGAATATCACAATCGCTTTGTCTTTCTAAGACGCACATGCTGATATAGTTTTCCAAAGCTATTACGCAATATATGACGAGCAATTAAACGCTCCTCTACGCAACGCAGCCCTGGCGGCTGCGCTAAGCCCTGAAAATACGTCTGCAGCTCCGGCTGCAGCTTCGCCCTCAGGTCCGGCAGGCAGAGCTAGGTGACACTAGTCGCGCATTGGTGGTCGCCCAGCTCCCTCCTGGGCATGCCAGCTCGCCCTCTGCGTCGCCTGAACCCAAGCGCAGTCGCCCAGGCGAACCTAGCTGGTCTGAGCGCAACTTTGACGTCAACCCGGTTACTTTCCACCTTTGACGTCCACAGACCCGGCTATTTGGACATGCATGCCATGCAACCATCAAGATACTGGAGCTCGATCGTGTTTTATGGGTCGATCGTACGCCTACCACCTGGCCCTATGCCAGCGCCTCTACGACCATCATCGCCTCCGCAATGAGTTGACGGCCGGTTGTCCCACCGCGGACCTGACCACCTGCCCGGCTGGTCTCGCCCTCCCCTTCAGCTCGCCGCCCTCTTTTCCATCCTTAAGCGCTCTGCCAATGACCTCTGGGAGTCCCCTCCCCCTTGACCGAATCCACCTTCCTCCTCCACCTTCAAGAAGCCATCTCACAGCACATGACGCCCCTACTGTAGCTGCAGATGTGGCAGCTGTGGGCCGCACGCTGGCTGCTGAGCTCCCCGCCATCCCTACCGCCACCGCCACCCTCCTTGCCTCCACCCCCGGCCCGGCCCCACACACCGCCTCCACCGACTCCATCATTGCCCAGCTCCGCGACATCGACAAGCGCCTCCAGGACACTGCCATCGCCATCGGATGCCTGCAAAACACCGCAGGCATCACCGCCCAGGCGGTGAAGGACATCGCCGCCAAGCCAGGCCCCGCTGGCCTGGCTTGCGATGCTCCTCCCACCCAGACCTGGGCGGACATGCTTAACCAACACACCACCCCCACCACCTCCGCCGTCGCAGCACAGCTCCAGCGGCAGACGCTTGACCTCCGCGAGGAGGCCGAGCTCGTCAAGCGCAGCCTAAACGTCATCGTCAAGAACTTCGACATGGTGGAGTTGTACAAGCTAGCGCTTATACTTTTTATGCGCAAACCTTATAGCTAAGGTTAACGCATATTCTTACATCCTGCGCAAACCTTATAGCTAAGGTTAACGCATATTCTTACATCCTGCGCAGGATGTAAGAATATGCGTTAACCTTAGCTATAAGGTTTGCGCATAAAAAGTATAAGCGTTAGCTTGTACAACTTAAAACCTTTGCGCGTTGGGGCGGAATATCAAGCGGCTCCCTAACTAGAGTTTACTTCCGCATCGAATTATTAATTCGATATCGAATTACTGATTCGATATTAATCCCGGGACTTAGGTCCGATATCTACCTCGCTAGGCGATTAATTAGGTCCGACCGGTGCCCCGGCGGATCCTCCCAAATAATCCCTACTCGGCACTGTCCCCACGAGGTTTCGAACCCGTGACTTCCGCGCCGCGCCGGTTCTAAGTTGTACAAGCTAACGCTTATACTTTTTATGCGCAAGCCTTATAGCTAAGGGTAACGCATATTCTTACATCCTGCGCAGGATGTAAGAATATGCGTTAACCTTAGCTATAAGGTTTGCGCATAAAAAGTATAAGCGTTAGCTTGTACAACTGGTGGAAGGTGAGAATTCCAAGAAGCTTGCACAGGCGTTTGAGAGAGAAATCCTTGGTCGCATGGGTCTCCTTGGTGAGATCAAGCTGGCCACCCACTGCCTTCCCTGCTCGCGGAGTAAGGCAGGGGCGCCCCCGCTTCTTCTCATAATTGAGAACCCCGCACACAAGATTTCGTTTCTCAGATGCCGCAAGCGGCTCGAGAAGGTCTACTCCCTTCACCTTTGACGACGACTTGACCCTGGCGCAGCAACAACGGCGACGGGAGCTAGGGCCGCCGGACCTACCTCCAGCTCCGGCAGACCGCGACGGGGAAGCCAGTGTACTGGAAGGGGGCGACCATCTACGTCGGCCACAAGCCCTGGCAAGCGACCCCCGCGACCCCCGCGACTCCAGACGCCCCAGCTTAGGAAAATACAGCAGTAGTAGTGCAGAATAGCCAGGCCTAGCCGTGGCCTTGTACATGTACGCCTACTACAGGCACTATACCAGCTGATCGATGCCGTAGCATTCTTTAGTCATGTACATGTGTGCCTATGATGTGCCACACTCCAGATGATGCCTAGCTTTATTTAGTTATGCTGTGCCCACACAGAGAGCTGCTCTCTGCTGAGATGCCACGCTCTAGCCATTGTCTAGCCATGATGATCTTCCCCCCAATGTCGGGGCCTTTAGGTAGGTGCCTGAATACATAGTGGTGTGCAGGTGCACTTTGTGCACCCAGAGCAGGTGTAGTTTACACCCTACCCTTGCAGGAAGTAGCCCAGAGTGTCTTATAAGCCATATACCCCTTCTCAAGGATATGTGCTACATATACTCCCAAGGGAGTTATGTTACAATTCAATTCAATTCAACTCAATTCAATTCAATTCGATCAATTCAATTGGACCAATTCAATTCGATCAATTCAATTCGATCAATTCAATTCGATCAATTCAATTCGATCAATTCAATTCGATCAATTCAATTCAATTCAATTCAATTCAATTCAATTCAATTCAATTCAATTTAATTCAATTCAATTCAATTTAATTTAATTCAATTCACTTCAATTCCATTCAATTCACTTCACTTAAATTCAATTCAATTTAATTCAATTCACTTCACTTCAATTCAATTCAATTCAATTCAATTCAATTCAATTCAATTCAATTCAACTCAATTCAACTCAATTCAATTCAATTCAATTCAATTCAATTCAATTCAATTCAATTCAATTCAATTCAATTCAATTCAATTCAATTCAATTCAATTCAATTCAATTCAATTCAATTCAATTCAATTCAATTCAATTCAATTCAATTCAATTCAATTCAATTCAATTCAATTCAATTCAATTCAATTCAATTCAATTCAATTCAGTTCAATTCAATTCATTTCAGTATTTTGTTGTATTCACCTTTTCTCGGACTTACAGACTTATTTTTTGCAGACTTATAGCCCGAGGCGGGGCCCGAGATTAATAAAGAGGTACCTTGAAATTAAATAAGGCGCATGCCTCTATCCAGATATATTTTTGGACGCGAGTTTCGATTGGCGTTAACTTGTAGTATTGGACGACAACATCTCAAGCCGTTGAATTCATTTCGACTTTTACATTTTCACGGATTTGTTGAAAAAGGATCAATTATATACCCGACTTTTCCGTTAAATCTCATCGACCGGGTTTCGAAACAACCCACGAACGCCGTAGATGCAGATCCAACGGAGAAAACAACGTCACGACCGACGCGGCGCCAAATAGTCGCCTAGGTCCCTAGCTTTTCTGCGAGCCATTTTACAACGTCGTGCCGCGTCGTGTACCCGTGAGATGTACCCGTGTACCCGTGAGTGAGATGTACCCGTGAGATGCAAAATCCGCTTGCCAGACCGGGAACTCCGTCCAATACCGTCGTGCAGTACCACCAATGCACTACCAATCTACCATTCAAATCACCGATATCGCTGGAGTAAACCTCTTATTTAATTTTGCCATCTAGAAACGTCTCCGCGACAGTACCGCGACTTCAGTACTTTCCGTCACCCTTGACATCAAGGAGACAACCAGCGCAGGCCAGAAATCGGGAGAATCCGGACCATGGTAGCTCGAGCCTGCCGTTATCTTGTCCGCGTGTTCGAGTCGTTCAGGATGATGAAGATGAATGGTGATGGAAATGTGTATCCTTGTGCTTTGAAATTATGGCTGGCTTACGTGTAGAGCGACTAGATGACCTAGACGGTGGGGCCGGAAACAGCATGCTTGATCAGGGCGTGTGTTTCGAGCCTAACTGGCCGGGAGTGTCTAGTGGTGAGCACCATTGCTGTGATCGCTCTCCCACCATTTACGAGGAAATACCCGCAAATGGAAAACCACTGAAAAGGTCTAGCTAGTCAGTCATCACGTTAGCCATGCCATGATTCCAAACGTCCAAGAACTGCACACGGTGCAAAGGCAAAAAGCCGGAGGACAGCACTTTCAAATGTGCGGCGGGAACCAAAAGCCCGCGTATGCCAGAAAACATCGTGTTGCTGCAGCGACGCGACGATGTGGACAACGAATCCAGTGCCAAGCTCGGAACGGCCGCAAAGGAGATCTGGCATCACAGGGTTCAGATGTGCGGAGATACTATGCGATCCAGCCGGTCCACGACCTGTTTGTAGAGCTTGTGCCAAGGGGCAGCACCGAACAGATGTGGGTGACGTTGCAAAAAACACCGGACTTGACGGAGCATAATGTCCCGGGCATAGTCTTTGAGCCCAAGAGGGTTGATCCCACCACAGATGATGATGTGACGGAATGCAATATACGAGAATGCTCATAACTTTTGACTCCGGCCATGAAATTTCATCGGGTTGGTTGCATTAGACTCGTCTTTTGAAGACGAACACGCTGATATAATTTTCTACAACTATCACTAAATATTTCCGAAGATACCGGCACCGCCCTGCCCAGCAAATATCGCTGTTGCAATATACGAGAATGCTCATAACTTTTGACTCCGGCCTTGAAATTTCATCGGGTTGGTTGCATTAGACTCGTCTTTTGAAGACGAACACGCTGATATAATTTTCTACAGCTATCGCTCAATATTTCCGAAGATACCGGCACCGCCCTGCCCAGCAAATATCGCTGTTGCAATATACAAGAATACTCATAACTTTTGACTCCGGCCATGAAATTTCATCGGGTTGGTTGCATTAGACTCGTCTTTTGAAGACGAACACGCTGATATAATTTTCTACAGCTATCGCTCAATATTTCCGAAGATACCGGCACCGCCCTGCCCAGCAAATATCGCTGTTTTTTCAGCTCGATATGGCGGAATACGACTCATCCCAGCAATCACAAGCGTCCGCGGCCCTGCACCGACTCGCTGATGAAGCCATGGCGTCATTGGAAACAGTGACCCTTGCACGCTATGCCGGACGCCACTGTCAGCATCCAGCCGCTCCACTCCACCGCTCCGCCGAACAGCGACCCTGCCATGGATACCCGCGAGGAGGCCTTTTCTGCCGAGGAAGCTGCCGCATTTTTACCTGGCAAATGGCCAGGCCTTAACGCCATCATGCGCCTGTCCCGAGCTGCCGCCCTCACCATCCTGCACCTGGCTGCCGAGAAAAAGTGCGAGATCCGGGACTGCAACCAACAGGTTACCCACCTGTCGGACTTTCTCCACGACGACCCCGACGACACTGACCTCTGCCTCGCAGTCTGGTGGACGTGCTCCCGTCTTTCCGACAGCGCCCTTGAGAGCTTTGTCATGGCCTCTCTGGACCTGGGAGCCGACCCCACTGTTGCGGCCGCCATCAACATCACCGCCAAGCAAGTCGCCAATACCTGCTTCGATCGCCTCCCTCCCCTCCTCAACGCTGCCCTCAACCCTGTCCACAACCACCTCGCCACCCACCACGCCCATTCCTCACACGCCGACACCTCCATCCACTCCGCCATCACCCACATTGCAGCAGGGCTGCTGCAGCAGCAGCAGCTCCTCCACCAGCTCCACCAACAACTTGCCGCCTCCATCACTCCTGCCAAGACCACCTATGCCGCCACGCTTAATCAGAACCCTACGGAGCTCATCAACGAAATCAAAAGAGCCGTCAAGGCCAGCACACGGGATGCTATGCACGAACCCATTCGCTCATGCAGTATTGTGGTACGTGGCGTCCCCTCGAACGTCAACGATGCACGCCTGGGCACCTACCTCCGGGGCGACCCCTTCTTGGGGAAGCTCGGCGTGGCCCAAAGCGTCGTCATCAAAACGGCACGACGGCTCGGCGGCCCCACCGCCCCTGTCTTGGTGGAATTCCACCGCAAGGAGGACAAACTGCAGGTGCAGAAGGCCCGCCGGAACCTCCACGATACCCAACTGAGCATCGACGATTACTATACCCCGGAGCAGCTCGAGGCCCGGGCTGCCGCTTTGAACCGGCCGGAGGTCCACGAGGCTCGGGCAGCCAAGCAGGCCAACCCGCAACTACGGTGCAGCATCTATGCCCGCCTCTTTAATGGCGTCTTCATCGTCCGCATTAACGGCCAGGACCTTCCTCCAATGACGGCGACCCCCATGGATACCGCCGTGCCAGCGCCCCAGCCCCCTGCTCGGCCCCCGCCGTCACCGCCATCGCCACCGGCATCGACGGTCACCTGCTCCCCAGCACGTGTGGGGATCCGCCGGGGCAACTTCAGCTCAGGTATGGCTGCCAGGCTTGGCCGTCCCCCTAATAAATTCGTTCGCTTTGCACCTGAGCCGGAGCCCGCGCTGCGAACCCTTCTCTCCTATCAATGACGACGCTCGCGGCCCCGCGGCTCCGCGGCTTTAGCAGTGGGATCTGCCTAACTCCCCTTCCCGCCCCTTTGCCTTCGCAGCCCTCGGGCTGTCGGAGAGAGAGCACCGGGTCGGCAGTGAGCCAGGTTCGCCCCGCCTCGCGCGGCCGCCTCCGAAACCTCCTCAGACTGCACGCATTTCTTATGCGTGCAGACGCAGACTCATTCTACCTGGCCACCCGAGCCAACCGTCGGCGTCGCCTCGACGCGTTGGCAGGAAGAATCGAAACGGTGATTGAAAGCATAAGTCCCCAACCCGCCCCCCCTACCCCACCACCTCCACCCCCACCCCCATCACCACCCTGCTCCATCTCCGCCCCCACCCCCGCCTGCACCCCCCTTTTCGGTCAACGCGCGCCCTTGGTCATCGCCACCTTCAACGCCCGCACGCTCCAGCCCGACGCTGACCGCTGTCACTGCCTGCGCAGTGACGACTGTCAGTGCCATCGAGTCTCCAATCTTATTGGTTTTTGCATCGACAATAATATCGCCATCCTGGGAATCCAAGAACACAGGCGCACTGCATCGGCCCGCGGATCAACTGCCCTTGTTGCTGACGACATCGACGGCTGGCGGTTCTACTACGGAGGCGGCGACGGCACCGGGAACGGGGGCGTCGGTCTCCTCTGCTCCCCGCTCGCCGTACGCCACATGGGCGAACCCCAGCTGGTCAACGCTCGCCTCCTCGTGGCCACTTTTCATTCGATGGAGGGCCACTCGACCTACGCCCTGACGGTGGGCGTTGGTTACGCACCCCACTCCGGCCACCCAGAACAAGACCGCAAGGACTTCTTTGCAGCGCTGGAGAACCTGGCGAACGGCATCCCTGGTCGCAACTACCTCGCTCTGTTGCTGGACGCCAACGCCACGCTACCACCGGGTACTGGCGGATGTCAGCACGCCCCCAACGGTACGGTCTCCAATGCCAACACTGAACTTTTTGCTGATTTGCTTACGACATGCGATTTGGTCACTGCCAGTCCAACACTCGCTTTCCACATAGTCCAGATGCTTTGGTCACACACACCTCGCCAACTGGCCCTGAACGCTGCATTGACTATGTTGTAATGCGCAAGCGTCATCAAGGATCTGTACTAGCTGCTCGCTCGCATGTGATCCCCCTGGTGCGCTCCGATCATCGCATCGTCACCGCCCGCATCCGCCTGCGATTCCCCTCGCCCTTTCGTAAGCACGTGGCACCACCTGATTTGCGCACACTTCAGTTGCTCGAGAAATCTGACGACGCTCTGGAGGACTTCCCTGAAAAACGCGCCCACAAGCGCGCCGCAGAGGCGTTCGTCGACGCGTTGGACATCCCGGCCAGCCACGCCCAGCTGTTCACTGCCGGCCCGGCATCGGCCCTTCGGCACCTCGCTGACAAGCTGCCCGCGGCCGGGGCCCTACTGCCCCCCGCCGCCCGCCCCGCTTCACCAGCCTGCACCGGCTCCCCGCCGTCATCCAGGCCCGGCAAGCCCTGCGCGACAACAGCGACCCCGCCCGCTACGCCCGCCTCAAAGCCGATTACCACTCGGCCATCCGGCAGGCGACCAAGGAGCAGGAGGACCTTCATGTCCGCGAGTACTTCGCCCACCTCAAGGACCAGCACGGCAAGTACGCCTGGACCCGCCTGCGTCACGCCCAACGGCCCGCCGGCGGCGCGCAGCCGGCGCCGCGGACGCTCTCTGGCTCACCGCAGCAGCAGCTCGACCAGTGGTATTCCTCCCAGTCCCGGCTGCTCGGCGCCCCCCCGCCGCCTCCGCCGCTTGGCCCTCTGGCGGCCGCACGCCTGGCAGTAGCACCTGCGGACGTCCCTGCGCCGCCCACGCCGCCCACCGCTGAGCAGGACTACACGTACCCAGCCCCGACGGAACCCCTGGCCGACCCCAACGAGCTCCCGCCGTTCACCGAGCTCGAGCTGAGCACCGCCGCCAAGCAACTCCGCTTCTATGCCGCCGTTGGACCTGACCAGCTCCCAGCCCCGGTGATTAAGCTGACGGCGCTCACGGGGTTCCTGCTTGACGTCTGCAACAGGATCCTGCTTGCCGACGCGCCGCCGATTCCTGAGTGGCAGCACAGCTACCGTATTATGCTGTACAAAAACAAAGGTTCCCCTGACGACCCCGCCAACTACAGAGGAGTGTGCATCCAGAGCGCCGCACTTAAGTTGTTCATGCGCATGATCCTCAACCGCCTTCGTTCTGCTCTCGACTGTCACCTTGGGGAAAGTCAAATGGGCTTCCGTCCTGGGCGCAACACCGTCATGGCCATCTTCGTCGCGCGTCGCCTCTTCGAGGAAATCGCTCTCCTGCAACCTGGTGAGTTTCCCGCAATCTTGATCTTCGTCGACTTCATCAAGGCTTTTGATTCTGTCCTCTGGGACGCTCTATGGGCTGTACTTGCTCGCGCTCGCGTCCCCACTCCCCTGATTACCGTCATCCGCACGCTGTATGAGGGGTCGACCACTTCGGTGCGCACTCAACACGGCATTGGGCGTCCCCAACATCTACTGCTCCAACCTAGGGCCATTGCTGGTACTTTTGACGTCATGAAAGCAGCGTTTTGGACTAGTGGAATATGATGTTACAGCATAAAAAGTCCATTTTATCATGAATGAACATGGCCAACAACCCCAAGTGCCCCTAAATTTCTCAATATTTGTAGAGAAATGCTACTTCTCATAATTAAAACCTGCACAAATGCACAATTTGGGGCATGCATGTGAAAGTTTGAAGTACAAATTCACAATGAGGTTTTACATTTTTCAATTATTAATGGTATCTCATTCTTCAATCAATCAATTTGCAATCGTCCAAACAATTTATTCATTTCATACATGTCCGAATATGTTGAAAGAACACATGCAAGTGCTCAATCAGCGTGGACCCCCTTGGACGCGCCCCACCATATATACATTGGACACGTCACCCCAACTACTAAACTGCCCAAAGTCACGGTAACTGATCCAACTACTATGTACATCTGCATTTCTCCACGTTGCGGTGGGCAATTACGTGCAAAACGCGATTTCGTGCAAAGTCCTCGCCCATCATCGCTTGCCAGGTCGATATGAAGGAATGTTGTCCCAGCTGGCGCCTTCCTTCAGGAGAGTAACATGTTCTCTAGCGAACTTCAGAGGGAAACGAAACTTTTGCTCGCACTCATTACTCCAACCGAGGTCGTGCCCTTCATCAAACCATCTGAACACCACCTTCTCCCTCTCTTTGCCCAGGAGGGTGCCAAAGAGCGGAAAATCTTCCTTCTTGGGGTACTTGTGCTCCCAGTTTATGCACACCTCGTCTACCCATTTCGAACTCCAACCTCCGCGACTCAGTTTCGCGCCATCCATAAAGCGCATCCGGACGTCCGGCCGAACGTCCCTGATTCGGTTTTCGGCCGTCGCATCTCTGCCCTGACCACCACCCTTCTGCGGCTGTGCAGGTTCGTCGGCACCCTCCGTCTCCTGCCCCGCCCCTCGCCTGCCCCCTCCCCGACGTTTTGCCTTCTGCCCCTGCGCAGCCGCCGCCTCTGCCATCAACTCTTCGTACGTTTTTTCTGGCTGACCGCACGGTAAGGGTGATGGGTTGGGTGGGAGCTCGTCCCCTCCCGCCCCGGTTGTGCAACTGGTTCGCCGACCGCGGCCTGGCCAACAACACGGCCGGCCTCTCTGGACACAGTCCCAGACGCGGATCCACGGGGAAACCGAACTGGAGTTTCTTCTTCGCCTTTCCCTGCACGTAAGCACATGCCAATTAACATGAATACGGAAGGGTCGTGTGAGAAATCAATGAAGCCATGGACTGATGCAAAAAAACTTATGTAGAAATATATTAAGGTACTTATTAAACTCGTTTATTGAAAATGAAATTTACCGGCCGAATGTACCGTTGGAGCGTGGAAGGGCATCCTTGGTCGATCGAAGATCCGTCAATGCGGTAAGTGCGGTCGATGTCCCTGGCGGCGCCTCAACATCGACCACCTCAGTCGGGCGCATCAATCCGGCAAACGCCGGCCCTCCACCTGAGACTTTCGGCGGACCCTCCACGTTACGAGCCTCCAATACCCTCTTCTGCAGTGGGGTGCTCGCAACAAAATCCGTGTCAGCCGACGGCTCCGGATCGTCATCCTCATTCAGCAGTATCGTGTTCGGGCATTGCTCCATCCCCGTCGAGCGGGGGGGCAAAGTCATCACAACCGTCCTTCCTGACGACGGTACGGGATCGTCACCCAGACCCAAAGAAACCGAGGCGAGGGCGGGGGTCCCCTCAACCGGGGGTCCCCATGAATCCTGACGAGGCCTCATTCCCACCTGTTGGACACGACCGCCTCCCGTAAATCGGGAACGCCCGCCGGCGCTACCAGTAACAGGCCGCGAGCCTGCTTCCTGCTGGCGATCCCCATCCTCATCACAGATACGCCCGCCGGCGTTTCCAGTAACAGGCCGCGAGCCTCCTTCCTGCTGGCGATCCCCCTCCTCATCACAGATACGCCCGCCGGCGTTTCCAGTAACAGGCCGCGAGCCTCCCTCCCGCTGGCGATCCCCCTCCTCATCACAGATACGCCCGCCGGCGTTTCCAACGACAGGCCTCGAGTCTCCTTCACCAGCACGCTGGCGCTTACCTCCCCCCCTTTTGTCTTCATCCCCCCCATTGTCTCCTCCCGCGAGCCTCCATCATCCCGACTGCGCTTTTTCCCTCCCCTTCCATCTCCTCCCCCGTCCCTCTCCCCCTCCCCCCTCCTCCCTCCTCCCCATCCCCATCCCCTTTCTCCCCCTCCGCCTGCCCCCCACCCACCCCGGGCGGGTGCCCCTCAGCAATATCCTCCTCCCCCTCTTCCTCCTCCCCCTCTTCCTCCTCGTAAACCTCTTCCTTCTCCGAGCCATCATCATCATCATCATCATCATCATCATCATCATCATCATCATCATCATCATCATCATCCGAATGATGATCCCCGTCGTCTTCGTCGTCCACGACCACGGCAAAGTCCATGTCGACGTCTTGCCACCCATCTTCAAGAAGCCGATATTTGATAAGTCGGACCAGGCGCTTCCACCGGCGGATATGGGCGGGTAACCCGAACACCAGCAGAACTCTGGAGGGTCCCTTCAACAGGGCCTTGGTGATCTGGTCAACCACATCCCACGCGGCATACCTCAAACGGGAGGAGGGTAAGGGTATCTGGCTGTCGACCGGAATACAGTCTTGATCCCACTCGCGCAGGTTCCTCCACTTCTCGTTGCTGTCAGCTGTCAGGTCCAGCACAGCAAACGCCTGGTCCTTCAGCTTCCCAGGAAGGTCTTCAGACCCCGTGTACAACTCGTCCACCACCTTCGTCACCACCAGATCCTTTCTTTTTTCGTTTTCCTTCCATGTCATTGTCCTGTATGCGATCCAGTCGGGTCCCATCTTCACCCCGTCCCAATAGGTGAAGGCTTCCAGCCTGTCCCACCACCCCCTCTTGGCCTTGGCAGTCCCCTCCTCCTTAGCCGCCGCCTGCACCTCCTCCTCCGCCGCCGCCTCCTGCTGTGGCACACCCAGCAGATGTTTGGTCTTCACCCCCAAATCGTCATACAAATGACGGGGGTGGGAAGCGAGCAGCCCTCTCGGGAACTTCCAGTCCTTCTGGTCGACCACTTTCCTTTTAGCCGGCGGAAGGTCCCTCAGCGTGAGAATGATCGCCCTCGTGGCCGTGACGATCACCCGCCAAAAGTCTCTGGTCAGGCGGCAGTCGGCGATGAACTTGTCGAGGTCCGTGGCGACGGTGCCCTTCAGCTTCACGCCAAACACGTGCTCCCTCACCAATACGGGGTCGAAAGTCCCGTTTAGTTGTTTGCAAGCGGCCATCAGCTCGGGGTTCTCCAGGAACTTGATGTGGGCGAATTGCTTTGCCGCCTCTATCAAATTCTTGGCGACTTCCATTATTTTTATCAGGTTGCTGGGAGGGGCCTCACAGGACATGATCGGCGCTTGGATCAGGCTGTCGAAGTACTGGAAACTCGCAAGTTCCCGATGCGCGGTGAAAATGGACAGTTCGTGCGCCTTGTCTTTAGGGCGCGTGTCAAGGAAGTCTTGCCGAGCCGCGATATCCTGTGCGATCGCCGGCTTGCCGTCGACAGCGGGCTTCAAAGGGTCCTCACACCAGAACAGCCAGCGCTGCATGAAGTTCTTCTGGTCCGGCCCCCACTTGTCCGTCTCTTCAGCCCCTCCTGCCTTGTCGCCTGCGCCGTCCCCTTCGGCCTTGGCTTGCTCTCCTTTCTGCCAAAAGGGCTTCACAATCGCCCAGATCTTGCCGTACAGAGGAGTTGGGAGAGACACGCCCTTCCCTCTCTTGACGGGTCCATATGCCTGGTAGGCCCGGTGCACATCCCCCAGCGCTGAGCCCCACGTTGCCTTGGCTTGGGCTGTGTCCTCGGCGTTCATGGCGTTCCCGAGCTGCCTGACAACTTCGATCATCTTGCCGACTTGTTCGGTAACCTGCATCCCCGTAGGGCAACAACGCGCAGAGACACATCGACAGTCCTCCCAAATAAGCACAACTCAACTGAGAACAAGAATACGACTGACAGAAACGCCGGCGGTCGCATCTTGACCAAAATATGGCATGCTAAGGTGGAACATGAAAACCCCTTATAGAAACGCCGGCGGTCGCATCTTGACCGAACTAATGGCATACTGAAATTAACACAAGAAAACCACTTATAGAAACGCCGGCGGTCGCAACCTGGCTTACCTTCTGTTCACGGATCTGCCACCAGGTCGGCAGGATGGTCTCACCCTTGAGCATCTGCACGTCCACCCCCCCGAAATTCGTCCAATCAGTTGCCCACTCCTCCAGCTTCGCCGCGGCCACGGTCTTCGTGACCTCCTGCTCCTTCCCTCCCCGCGCAACGACCCTGAGCTTTTCCGCCTTCATGAAACCATTCAGCATTGCCTGGTACCACACAGATCTTTGGTCCACCGTCATATTGTCGGTGACCAGTTCGAATTTCACCGATTTGATGAGTGTGGTAAAGTGGTTCCCGTCCAGCACGAGAAAGCCGCAAATGGCTGGCGGCAACGGTGTCTTCTTCTCGAGTGGAGCCATCTCCCAGGCGGACTTGCACAAACTGTCCAAAAGCGCGGCCTTTCTCACGTCCACGGGCTTAAGTGAGTCCAGAATATCGGCCGGTCCTGTCAGAACCGCGGTGGAAGCAGCTTCGGCCATTCCCTTGGCCGAGCTCGTTCGCAGGTAGATATCAATCTCTTTGTCAGTCATTGCGCGAGCGTAGCCAGCCTTCATTGTCCGTGCCCCCCCATCTCCCCGAAGAGTTGCGCGAGCTGACGCTGGGTGCCTTCCTTTTTCATCCAGTCATGAAAACTGTTGGGGCACCGGTCAGCCAAAAACTGGAACGAGTACCGCCACACAGGAATCACCAGCTTGTCGTGGCCGTAGTCGGACTCCGAGTTTGCAAAAATGGTGGCGTTCTGCTCGGCTCTAGACAGATGCAAGTCTCGTGCGAGGAGCTTCTGAGGCCCCACGAACAGGTTCCTTGTCCACACCCGATTTCGATGCACCAAGGCTTTGGACATCTCATCGAGGTCCCGAGGCTGAACGGCAAGCTGCTTCCGCAACCGTTTGCCCTTCGCGATCTCATCGTTCACATCCAGGATGTCATCATCATCCTGCGACACCGGGGACTTCTCCCATTTCTCAAGCAGAGACACGGGAGCATCCGCAACCTCCACCTCCTTTCCTTTCCCCTTTCCCTTCAGCGCCTTCCCCTTGTAGGTCGCAAGTGCTTCGGAGAGTCCCTTCTGGTGTTCGTCGACGGCAGCAGTCCACGTACTATCTATTTTCATGTTCTCGCGGCGCGCGTGCTGGTCGAGGCTGATTGAGTACAGGATGGCCGCGTGGGTCGCCCTCTCGGCCTGCACGTACTGCGTTGATGCGAAAAAATCAGGAAAGCATAACCAAAAGGAATAAAGTAAATGCCGATTGAGAAACGCCGGCCGTCGCAACCTACATGAAACCTGAACCTCAACATCAAAGCCCCCCTCACGACAGAGGTATACTTACCTCGTTCCCCTTAACAATGATATGAAAAAATCAGGAAAGCATAACCGAAAGGAATAAAGTAAATGTCACACTTGAGAAACGCCGGCCGTCGCAACCTAGATGAAACCTAAACCTCAAGATCAGAGCCCCCCTCACAACAGAGGTACACTTGGCTCATTTCCCTCAACGATGCGAAATCAGGAAAGGAAGTAAGTGTTAGTCAAAAGGAAGTAAGTGTCACACTTGAGAAACGCCGGCCGTCGCAACCTACATGAAACCTGGACCTCAAGAACAAAGCCCCCCTCACAACAGAGGTAGACTTACCTCATTCCCCTCAACCGCTGCTGCTTCAGCCGCTTTCTTCGACCCCTTCGCGATCTTCGGAGACTTGTCCCGGCGGGCATCGTGTTCCTTCAACATCTTGATCAGAGTCTTGGCGTCCGCCATCGTCACCGTCTTCAGTTTACACTTCCTCTCCTTCCCTTTGCCCTCGAACAGGTTCTCCTCCATCCACTTTATCAAGGCCTTGGCGCTCGGGATCTCCTCAGGCTGTGTGGCGCCATCGGGCGCGCACGCATTCTTCACGATCAACTCAGCGACTTGATGGAGAGTCATCATCTGGTTCCGTACCTCAGGTGGGGCTGTTTCCGTTCTCACCTCGGCCACAACCCACTTTGCCAACTTCTTCAGTTGATAAGCATCCGCTTGCTCCTTAAAGCGTGTCATTTTCGCAGTATCGCCGTCGCTTCCACCCGCGCCCTCTGACACAGGCTCACCGACAGCGATAGCCCCCTCTCCCTGGAGATTTGCCCCACCCTGACGACCGGCTTCCTGCAAGAACATTATCAACGGAAGATTTTTAATGTAAGAAAAGTGTAGAGAAACGCCGGCCGTCGTAACTCTGTCAATTGAGGACGAACCTAAACTTTCAATTTGTAAGTCAACGGTAACTTACCCTTCCCCCCTCTGCAGTGGAACCACCGTAAGATCCACTTCCCCTCCTGTCACCGCCCTCTTGCTGCTCGAACGGACTTCCCTGTAAAAATAGCAAACGCGATTGTCCATTCACAAGAAAAAAATTACTACAAAAATAAACAAGGATATACGCACGCAAACCTTTTCAATACAAGTAAACCGGAGAGGAATCTGACGCACTCATGTACCTGGGTGCTTCCCGCCATTGAGCGGGCTTCTCTTGCACCAACATCCTCTTGCCGGCCCTGCGAACATTTCAACGGAAAGTAAAAATCCGCTTAGTTGTCGGAAATGACATGTCTGGCGAATATTGCAAAAAAATGCGTATTGTATTTCACGACATCAATTTAATGGGCGGAGACTTACGAAGATCGGCCCGCCACCTTCCAAATTGCCCAGCGTCATATCGAAAACATCGAGGACTTCCCCTCCATCGACCCCCTTCCCCCTTCCCCTCTGCCGCGGCGGGGGCATATCGCCCGTCGCGACCGGCTTGGAAGTCGCGGGGGGATCCCTTGCGGTTGAGGGCACTGCGGCCGACTCGTGCACACTCTCCCCCCTCTTTTGGGCTACTGCGGCAGGCGCGGCATGGGAGGGCGCGGCGGCTACTGTCTCTGGCGCATTCTGAGCCAACCGACGCAACCTTAGCTCCTGCTGGAGCAGGGTTTCGAAACGAGGCATGAATGTGCGCTTGGAGGTATAAGGCACCTTGGCGACTTCAGGTTTGTCATTAAGGATGTCTTGGTACAGCGCGAATTGCTGTTCACGAGTGCCATTCGCGAGTCGCTCAAACCGCTCAATCTGAATCCGCTTAACCGGATCGTCCACCATCTCAAGACCACCGTGGTACTCATCCTTCCCAGTGACCGCGGCAAAGCTGACACCAGATTCCACCATTGGGGGCGGCGTGCCCTCCCTTGCACGCTTGTGAGGAGGCTGTTGTGGGGAGGCGCCTTGGGCCTGAACTGGTTGCCCTTCTGACCCTTCCCCCCTAGGGGGAGAGTCGCCGACCACCTGCGATGTAGGGCCGCCCTTTTCCATCTGCAACACAAAACAAAAAAATTGGAAAAAACATACGAGTCAGCAGGAAGATGCGCCCCACGTCGCAACTCAATACAAAAAATGCATCATTATGTCAAGGTACAAACAACGTTATAATTCAGAATGAACAGAGATTCATAACAAGAGAACGACGCACTAAAAGATGCGACCGCCGTCGCAACTTTCGTCAATTCACTCTCTATACAAACAACTCTATGTCCCTCATAAAGAATCAATTGGCAAGGAAATGCAAAAAAATTCCGTTACCACCTCCGTCGACCCATAAGTGGTTCGCGAATGGGAAATCGCTGCTGATTTTCGGTCGAGCCCTTCACGGTATTTTCGAAATCTCGAGGCAAGGTTGCGCGGAAGAGGGCCCCCCTCAATCATGCGTGCGATCGGACTGGCCATGGAAACGGATACCTGGTTCCTGGACTGCCTTGCACGGTCAACCATCTTGAAACTTCCCCGGAGAAGGAAATCAGACGTCAGACGGTTGAATATGCGAACGTCAAGATTTGACCAACCCATCATCCATTCCACCACCTTCTCCGCGGCATCATGGAAGACCTGCCTCTCATCCGCCACTCCTCGAGACCCAAACACACAATCGGCCGTGTTATCGTCGTGCCTCTTAAGGCGAATGTTCACGTCCTCTTTGTCATCATCCATTTCCGACAGCCGAATTACAGCCCTTTTGGCTCCGTCCACTCCATCCTCAAGAAGGACGTCCATCTGCGCCCCTCCCACACAATTGTTGTCAACGTATTGTTGCAAATGACGGGAAATCATGTCCTTTCCAAAAGCTACGATGTGTTCCCCACACAGACCCATGTCGGTAATTGACAGCTTTTTACATTTCCTATCCCGGCACTTCTTTTCGGGATCCTTCTCAAAAATCCGGAAAACAGCGTCCTGATATGGACGTCCCCTTATGTCGACCGTCAGACTGGACATCTGCGAAACCAGAACATACCGGCCGCGAGTAGTTTATATTATTAAAAAAAACTGGCATTTATTAAGTCATCTTCATCTATTTATGCGAGCTAAAATTTGAAGAAAATGCAACAAAGAAACGCCCTGGGGCGCAACTTCCTCAACAACCACTTTCTACGTACAAACGAATGGCAATCACATCGACTACGATTGTCACTACATACGAATGTCCAGACAATATAATGTGTATGTAGAGGGGGGGCATTCAAGACCAGAGAAACGCCGGCGGGCGCAACTCATATCAATATAGACTGTCCCGCGACTCGTTCCACTCTCTGCAGGTTTTGCAACAACCGATCGAGCGAACTCTCGGAACCTCTTTCGCCGCCATTTCATCGACACGAGCGAACATCTCTTCTTTGGCGGCCACCAACTTTGCCTCCTTGTTGCCGGTGTCAGGATAGATTTCGGACCTCCTCGTCTTCATCGGGGCCACTCTCTCCAAATACTCTGCACACAGAGAATCCTGCTCCTCCTCCACAATCGCCTTCACGCCGGATACAATCGCTTTGGCTTTTGTTTCCACGCGAAAATCGAACTCTCGTTGAGTTATCAGCGGAATGTCGGCGAGTGCAAAACACATACGCCGATAAAGTTCGCTTACATCCGTGTCACGCGAGTCGGCAAAAGGTGTCGTCATCAAAAAGCATCTCAAGCTACTCCAACCATTTTCTTGGGCGCCGGCAACGTAGCCTCCCTTTGCCAAGTCCGCACCTGTCGCGGAGGAGTCTTTGACTATCCAATCTTCAAGGAAGTACTCGTCTCCCCTGGTGAAATCAAAATTTTAACCCCACGACCTCTCCGACAGTCATGTCCAGGCGAAGTCGCAGGCCCCCCCCCGCATCCAGGTCCGAGGGCCGCCCGCTTCCAATCCGCGACTGAGGGCATTTTCGATGTGACGAGAATGTTCTTCGTCTTTCGGCAAATACAAGTCAAATCGAGAGCGGTTTTCTTGCAAGTGGACACATCACACTTGCGCGCGCCCTATTGAGCGAGACACTCTGAATGACAGTGGCAACACGCTTGGTGTTGTTGAAGCGTTGCCAATCTCCATCAAGGAGTGACTAGACGAATCGGACGAATCTTCCGTCGAACCGGACATCTGCGACAAGTTACGAAACATACGGCCCCGAAAAAAATTCAAAAACGTTTTGAATTTTTTTATTGTACTTGTTTATTAATACGAAGGTTTAAATTTGGCGCAAAGAACGCCCCAAGGCGCAACTTGTCGAACAGCAATATGGCGATAAAACATTATCTATTCAATGTGCGATTGATGTGCTGAAACCTTCCAGACTTTGACACTGTCCGGTATCACCGACCGGACGAGGAGTCGAGTCGGAAAGCGAGCCAGTAATCCTCGACTATTTTTTTGATGTACAATGGAAGACTCCTTCCATATGTCGAAGTTGTCGGTCCTTTTGCCTTTTGGCAAAACTCTCCTTAACCTCCACCATTTCCTGCGCGAAGGAAAATGATACGTTATAAACATTAAACATTAAACATTAATATAACATCATATAAACAAGTTATTCACTCTAACATTTCAAGTTTTTCTAAGAGCAGAGCCGTCGTGGAAGTTGAAGGAGAAGTCGACATCAGACCCCAAAGTTTTATCCAGTATCGTCGTCACGTTAACCCCCACTTCACCCTGCCAGCACCTCCCTCGCTTGCCTCAGACGTTCCGATCTATCCTTATGCCTACTCCAGTCCGCACGCTGGCAACTCTCACTGCAATATCTGGCATCCCTACATCCTCTAACACCACTGTGATATGAGGTCCTGTTTCGCACCCACACCCTCTTGGAGCACTTTCGCGTACTAGCATGCGATTCCCATGCCTCATCGAATCGGTAGAGAGCAAGAAAAAGTTCTATGTTTGAGAGGGTATGCCCTACACATGCTCAGCCCTACCGCGAGAGAATGCGTAACATTCGGGTAAAAATGCCGCCCGTAGGCACCAAGCTGAGCCCCTTCCTTTCCCGCAATCTAATCTTTGGCCTTTGTATGAACGACACCAAAAGGCGGAACTCCGTCCTTGGTCTATGGCACTCTTAGATGCCATTGTGGTCTGAATAAACCCTCTTCGATACAGAAGTTCCAATATCAGCTTAGCTGGGTCGTACATATTCTCTCCATTTTTGCTGAACGAATCAAACGCAATAAACGGCCAAGTGGCGGCGCTGTCCTCTTCCCTGGCGCGACTCTCGAACTTTGCTCGAATATGACACGCGACAGAAGCGAAACTTGTTTGAAAGTTTTGAAGGACGCTTCGTAGACTTACATTCACGGAATTCGGACTCCATTTTTTCAGGGAAAAAACGAACAAAACACAATTTTTTCATAAACATAATTTATTATTTTATAATAACAAGTTACTAATTCTCGAATAGTTTTTTTTATCCTTCCAAACGCGTTTGTCACAAACACTTCCATGCTTCTCAGAACTTGTCCCCCCTGATGTTTTTGAAGTATTCAAACTCCGGGCATCGAAGAAACCATCCGGCACAT